>CAKNYM010051066.1:107486-131700 GCA_932195095.1 Andricus curvator
CAAATTTAGAGTTTGGCTATTTTTCGACGAATAGGCTCAATTTTTTACAGAATAACTAAGTATATTCTTTCCAATGACTTTTGTCTGTGATGCTTTAAAAATTCCCAAAAATTATTATTGTTTATTTAAACAATATTCATAAACATATCCACTGTTTGGCTATTTTTCAAGGAATAGGCTCGATTTTTTACAGAATTAACTAATAATATCTTTGCGACGACTTTTTTCTATGATGATGAGCCAATTTACAAGAATTATTAATTATTTAAACAATTTTCATAAAGTAATTCAGAGTTTGGCTATTTTCCAGCGAATAGGTTCAATTTTTTATGGAATCAAAAAAGAATGTCTTTCCAATAACTCGTTGAAAAGATATTTTGCGAATTTAAAAAAATTATTAATTATGTAAACAATTTTCACAAACAAATTTAGAGTTTGGCAATTTCTCAACGAATAGGCTCAATTTTACACAGAATTAACTAAGAATATCTTTCTGATGACTGTTTTCTATGGTGCTTTGCAAAATCTTTCCAATGACTTTTTTCTATGATGATGTGCAAAGTTATAAGAATTATTAATTATTTAAACAATTTTCATCAAGCATTTCAGAGTTTGACTATTTTCCAGCGAATAGGCTCAATTTTTATGGAATCAACCAATAATGTCTTTCCAATAACTCTTTGCTAAGATATTTCGCAAATTTGAAAGAATTATTAATTATTTTACCAATTTTCATAAACAAATTTAGAGTTTGGCTATTTTTCGACGAATAGGCTCAATTTTTTACAGAATAAGTATATCTTTCCAATGACTTTTGTCTATGATGCTTTAAAAATTCCCAAGAATAATTGTTTATTTAAACAATATTCATAAACATATCCACTCTTTGGCTATTTTTCATGAAATAGGCTCGATTTTTCACAAAATTAACTAAGAATATCTTTCCTATGGTTTTTTTCTATCGTGATCTGCGAATTTACAAGAATTATTAATTATTTAAACAATTTTCAGAAATAATTCAGAGTTTGGCTATTTTTCATCGAATTTGCTCAATTTTTTACAGAAATAACTAAGAATATCTTTCCGATAACTTTTTTCTACGATGCTTTGCAAATCCCCAAGAACTGTTGTGGCATGTTTCCGGACCTATAGACACTGCCATTAGAAATATTCCAATTTTACACTTTTCCATTAGATATGCAGAATTCCCTGACCTTTGCAAGATTTTTTTTTCCAAATCCCTGACTTTCCCTGGTCAATAAAATTACTGTGCGTTTACTGTGAAATATTCTTTATCGTAAATTGAACCCAACTGCTACACCTTAATCAAAAGAATGTTTTCCCCCATATCCGGGGGGCACAATCGACCACTGATCGATAAATTGTCTGTGGACTCTGTATCCGGATCAGCACTTTATATCTTTATCGTTCGAGGTTTTGCTTCGTGAGTGCAAAACGCTTAAAAATCGTTGTCACAATTTGTGTCAATAACTACTGCGAAAATACATATTACCGATCCTTATACTATTTCTGCGCTAGTCATTTTCGCCTTTTATTTTTAATAACTATACATTTCCGTGCCAGAGTGATTTTCAACACGACTTGGTTTCTCATTTCCTATATACGTGGAATGATAAAAATAGGCAAGGAGACTTTTTGTGAAAACTAGAATCCAGACTTTACCATAGCAATATTGTAGACAATGTAGACTGTAGTTCGTCTTTCGCGGGCCACATAAATCTCTTTTGACATTTTAGGGTCTCCTGCTACGAAAATGGAGATAACATCTGGAAAAACGACCCTGAAGCTTTGAAATCCATAGGAAACGAGGGCCAAATGGTAAATTAATAGAAAGTCGGGAAGTGAAAACAAGCTGGCCGCAAAACTTCATTTTCAAAATTCCCTGATTTTTCCCCGACTAATTTTTAATTTTTCCCTGACCAATAATATTTATAGGCCTTGGTCTCACTTTAGAGATCAAAAATAGTATCACAAATATAATCGAACCCAATAATAAAATCCGAATATTTTTATTATTTTATTTTATTAATATTTTATTTATTATTTTCGGTTGAAGAGTCTACTATTAAGTTTTTAGTTAGGAGTTCATTTTTTTATTTCAAAATTTTATTATTTGGTTCAAAATTGAATTATTCTGTTGAAAATTCAACAATTTTGTTAAAAAGTCATACTTCTTGGTTGAAAATTAACTTTTTTCATTTATAGTTTAAAATGTACGAAAATTCCCAAATTTTGAGAACCATTTTTAAATATTTTATTTAACAACAAAGTTTAATTTTTTTTAACTTTTCAGAAGTACCATTTTTTCAGATTTATCAAAGAAATAACATCAATACCCTGATTTATCAAAGAAGGTTATATATCTGTCCTAAAACTATTAAGAAATAGTTTCCAGTGGGTGAAAATAATTACAAAAATTGTTTATTACATCATAATCAAATTAATGAACAAAAGTTCTTTTCGGAATTGGGGATGTTTAGCTCATTAAAATCCAGAGTTTTGGTTTAAAATGTGAGAGAAATAAACAGTTTTATTACTATTAATTGAAAATGATGCTATTTAGCAATTATTTAAACAATTCTTATTAACAAATTCAGAGTTTGGCTATTTTTCAATGAATAGGTTCAATTTTTTGCAGAATTAACAACTTTTCAATGATGCTTTGCAAATTTCCAAGAATTAATTTATTATTTGAACAATTTTCATTAATAAATTCAGAGTTTGGCTATTGTTCAATTAATAGGTTAAATTTTTAACTCTTTTCTACGATACTTTATTGATGTACAATAATTATTAATTATTATTAATTATATAGTAGTTTTTTTTATTATTATTATATATTATTATTATTATTATTATAGTAGTAGTTATTTATAACTACAAGAAAAACCTAGAAACACTACCCGAATCGGGTAGTGTCACGCCTACCCTGAAAGGGAAATGGTTTAATGGTATATATATATATATATATATATATATATATATATATATATATAATTCAGAGTTTGGCTATTTTTCAATAAATAGGTTCAATTTTGTACAGAATCAACAAAGAATTTTTCCAATAATAATTTCCTATGATACTTCGCAAATTTACAAAAATGATTGATTATTTAAACAATTTTCATATATAAATTCAGATTTTGGCTATTTTTCAATGAATAGGCTCATTTATTTTTCAGACTTAACTAAGAATATCTTTCCAATGACTTTTTATCTGATAATTTGCAAATTCCCAAGGATTAATATTTTTTTAAACAATTTTCATAAACATATTCAGAGTTTGGCTATTTTTCAATGAATAGGCTCAATTTTTTACAGAATTAACATTTTTTCTATGATGCTTTGCAAATTTCCAAGAATTATTTATTATTTGAACAATTTTCATAAATAAATTCAGAGTTTGGCTATTGTTCAATAAATAGGTTAAATTTTTAACTCTTCTCTACGATACTTTATTAATGTACAATAATTATTAATTATTATTACTAATTATCTAATTCAGAGTTTGGCTATTTTTCAATTAATAGGTTCAATTGTTTACGGAATCAACAAAGAATGTTTTTCCAATAACAATTTCCTACGATAGTTTGCAAATTTAAAAAAATGATTAATTATTTAAACAATTTTCATATATAAATTCAGAGTTTGGCTATTTTTCAATGAATAGGCTCATTTATTTTTCAGACTTAACTAAGAATATTTTTCCAATGACTTTTTTCTATGATAATTTGCAAATTCCCAAGGATTAATATTTATTTAAACAATTTTCATAAACATATTCATAGTTTGGCTACTTTTTTAACTAATAGGCTCAATTTTTTATAGAATTACCGAAGAATATCTTTCCAATTACTTTTTTCTGTGATTCTTTGCAAATTCCCAAGAATTATTAATTATTTAAACAATTGTTATAAACAAATTCAGACTTTGGCTATTTTTCAACAAACAGGCATAATTTTTTTATAGAATTTAACTAAGAATATCTTGCCAATGACTTTTTTCTATGATACTTTGGAAACTTCCAAGAATTGTAAATTATTATACGATTTTCGTAAACAAATTCAGAGTTTGGCTATATTTCAATGAATATACTCGATTTGATAACGGAATCAACAAAAAATGTCTTTCCAATAACTCTTTCCTATGATACTTTGCAAATTTACAAGAATTGTAAATTATTACACAATTTTCGCAAACAAATTCAGAGTTTGGCGATTTTTCAACGAATAGGCTTAATTTGTTTAGAGAATCAACTGAGAATGTCTTTCCGACCATTGTTTTCTATAATGCTTTGCAAATTCTCAAGAATTATTAATTTTTTCAACAATTTTCATAAATATATTCAAAGTTTGGCTATTTTTCAGGGAATAGGCTCAATTCGTTCACGGAATCAACTAAGAAAGACTTTTATATAAATCTTTAATATGATACTTCTTATAATTTTAGTTGAAAATTTGTTCTTTTTTTGGCTCAAAATTAATTTTTTAACTGCAAATTGAACTATTTTGTTTAAAACGTAACTGAATTGCTGTTAAAGAAACTTTTTTGTTGATAATTCATATTCTCGGGTTGAAAACTAAACAGTTTTATTTAAAATTCGTATTTTTGGCTTGAAAGTTCAACTATTTGGTACAAAATTAAACTGTTTTGTAGAAAATTCATTTTTTCAATTGAAAATTAATTCTCCTCAATAAAATTATGACTAACATCACATCCATTGTTCAAACTGTTTAGTGGAAAATTTATGTAATTTGTTGAAAATTCGTCTTTTTTGGTGGAAAATTAATCTTCTTGGTAGAAAATTCAACTATTTGGTTAAAAAGCTACTTTGTTGAGGATTCATCTGCGTTGGTAGAAAATTAATTTTCTTCGAAGCAAAGTCATCTTTTTGGTTGAAAATTCAAGTATTTGGTTAAAAATTCAAAAAAAATTCAACTGGATGAAATTTTTTTCCTTCATTGGCTGAAAAATCTTTCTTGTTTGAGAATTATTTGTCTTTTTCATTTGAAATTTTTTTTCTTTTCGTAGAAACTTATTGTTTTTTGGTTAAAAATGCAACTGTTTAATTAAAAATCAACCTGTTACATTTTTTGTTAAAAATTCAACTTATTGGAAGTATGAAACCTAAGTGTATAAGATAAACTGGAAGTTTTATCAAAAAATTACAATAAAAGTGATTATCTTTCAAATAAACACTCCCCAGTTTTCAGGTTGATAAAGATTATCGCAACCAATGATAAGAGAAAAATATAGCATTTTAGATAAATCGACTTTCACATGTTAATTAATTATTGCAAGAATAATTCTTAGATACTGGATTTGTAATCTCAGGGCGTCAGGTTAAAATTTTAATATGAAATTAAATAACAATGCTTTTTAATTGGTTAAAGTAGCTTTATATTACTGGATTAAACTATTTTATTGAAAATTAGTTTTTTTTTGGTTGTAAATTAATTTTTTTAGCTGAAAATTCATTTATTTAATTTTTTCTTCTTAATTACAAATTCAACTTTTCCAATTCAAGAGTCATCTCTTTGATTTAAAATTCAACTATTTCAGTTGAAAATTTATAAGTTTAAATGAAAAATCATCACTTTGGTAGTAAATTTACCTATTTTGTTGAAAATTCGTTCTTTTTATTTGTTTAAAATTAATTTTTTGAAATTGTAATATTACCTATCCCATTTTTTCTTGAAAATTTATATTTTTGGTTGAAAATTTATCACTTTTAGTTGAAAATACATTTTTCTGTTGTTGAAAATTCATCTTTTTGGTTTAAAATGTAACTACTTCATTTGAAGATTCATAATTTTAGTTTAAAATTCGTCAATTTGGTTGAAAGTTTAACTATTTTAGTATCTTGTTAAAAATGGCTTTTTTTTGTTTGAAAATTAATGTTTTTAACTGAAATTTAAACTATTTCGTTTTCGGTTGAAAATTTGTCCTTTTTCGTCAAATTAAACTGTTTTTTATTTAAAACTAAAATTTTTTTTTTATTCATTTTTTGTAAACTCATGATTTTAATTAAAAATGCATCTCTTTGGTTAAAAATTTAACTATTTGTTTGAAAATTCGTTTGTTTTTGTTGAAAATGAATTTTTCTAACTAAAAAACTAACAATATTGTTAAAAATTCTTTTTTTTGTTGTTTAAAATTAATTTTTTGTTAGAAAACTTATCTTTTTCATTTTATAATTCAACTATTTGCTTGGAAATTGATTTTTGTAGTTGAAAATTTATCTTTTTCGTTTGAAAATTAAAGTACTTGGTTGAAAGACAAACTCTTTTGTTAGAAATTAATTTTTGAGTGGAGATTCCTGATTTTAACGAAAAATTCATCTCTTTCGTTGAAATCTCATTTTATTTATAGTTCAAAATTAATTCCTTTAACCTACAATTTAACTACTCCATTTTTGGTTGAAAATTGATATTTTTAACTGAAAATTGATCTTTTCTAGTTGAGGATTTAACTAGAAAATTTAACTATATTGTTAAAAAATGTTTGTTTTTTGGTTTAAAATTCATTTTTTAACAAAAAGTTTAACAAATCCAATTGAATATTTCATTAATTTAGTTGAAAATTCATCTCTTTGGTTGAAAATTAATTTTTTCAATGAATATTTAACTATTCAATGTTTGGTTGAAAATTTATATTTTTGAATTGAAAACTCAACTATTTGGTTAACGAATTCATGTTTTTTACGTCTGATTTTCAAATTCAACTATTTCAGTTCAAGATTCATAATTTTAGTGAAAAATACAACACTTCGGTTGAAAATTAAACAGTTTTTTTTTAATAACAACAGTTTTTTTTAACTAAAAATGCATCTTTTTGGTTAAAAACTAATTTTTGGTTGAAAATGAACTTTTATTAACTCAAAATGTAAATATATTGTTTAAAATTAATTTTTTGTTGTTTAAAATTAATTTTTTGGTAGAAAGTTTATCTCTTTTAGTTGAAGATTCAACTATTTGGTTAAAAATTAATAAATTTTGTTGATAATTCATCTTTTTTGGTTGAAAATTGAACTGTTGGGTTAAAAATTCATATATTTTGTTGAAAATTTAATAATTTTACTTGACATGTTAGTACTTTGAAATGTGTTAAATGGATTTTAATATAGTAGCTACATTAATTTTAATTAAAAGAATATATTTTCCTATTTTAGCGAAAAGTCCACTAATTACCCATGTTTTTACAGGGTATCTACTCCCCTGGAAAATATCTTCCATTTAAAATATGTCAAATATGGACAGAATTTTAAGATAAATTAAAAATTTGTTTCAATTATTAACTATGTTTTAAGTATTATTTATTTAATTATTTGATGGTGCAGATAACATGAAAAAATCTTGAGATACCTAGACAAAAATCTGGAATCGCTAGAAAATTTCATTTCCAGGATTTGAGTAGTAAATTTAAAAAAGTAAAAAAAACATTATTCGTGAAAATAGGCCAACTTAAAAAACTTATTCCTAATCATAAAAGTAAAAGATCGTTCCAAATAAAGGTGAAATCGTTAATAACTGTAAAAAATGGTATCACTTCCTAAACGATATGTGTACAATGTACATAGATATTGTATATATAAACTAATGCTACACACATGAAGGGTATATGTGTAGGAGAATAATAGGCGGGCGAACTAACCTCAAAATCGAGGTGAAAGCCCGAGTTCGAAAGTCGTACGTTCCGTATCGATTACGCAAATGAGATACAAATCGCCGTGGCATTTGTTTTCCACCAATACTAGCAGAAAGGAGAACGTTGCGAATCATTCTCGATCCAAGAGACACACTTATAGGTTATGTTTACAGTTGAAAACAAAACACGCGATTCACCGTAATCGATGAGCCGGTTTATTCTGCCCCCCTCCACACCGACTGTCGCTTTTCACTCTAACCGCGTCGCTACTTGCGGCAACAATGTGAAAAACAAATAAGCAACATTCAAACGACCTCACCTACATTCTTCAAAATTGATAACAAGCCTAAACCGTTTCATCATTGACCCGCCGGATGCAATAACCAGCCCGACGCTCGAAAACGCGTAAAAGTATTGTCTCAAAGAAAGAAAATCGAAAAATCGATTTTTTGAAAACGTAGAATTCTAGATAATAAGAAAGTAAAACTTTTTCCTCTTAGATTTTTTTGTTGCCAAACGTTTATTTATAATAATAAAAACGAAATATTGAAAAAAAGTTTCTCCCTGATTTAATTAAGTTTTAAAACTTAAATCATTCTAACTCGGCCAAATATTATTGAAATGAGTTCATATTTGTAGGGCGTATTCAAAATACTCTAGCGATTCCTAGGAGATCATGAAAAAGTTAACAATCGCTTATTGTTCAATAATATTTAATTATAAAATGAGGTCAATCGATAATTGTGTTTTCTTGGTTTCGCCGGTAAAAAGTATCTAGGTAACTTCGACTTTCAAACAACTTCCAGTGAGTGATTTGTTCAGCAATGTTGAATAAAGTTTTTTGGAAAATCTCATATCGAATCGTTTAAAATTTACTGAAATATTCAGATTTAGAAAAAGTACTCGACGTCTGCCCGCGCAGACTGAACTTCGAGAACGCTGCCTGACAGAGCAGTCCTTGCGACATTTATTGTTAAAAGTAAACGTTTGGCAAAAAAAATTTTAAGAGGAAAAAGTTTCACTTCCCTATTATCTAGAATTCTACGTTTTCAAAAAATTGATTTTTCGATTTTGAACATTTTCTTTCTTTGAGAAGATCGGACAATACTTTTACGCGTTTTCGAGCGTCGGGCTGGTTATTGCACCCGGCGGCTCAATTATTGGAGTTCAGAATATAACTAGATTATTATACGCGCGCGCATGCGCGCACCAATTTTTATATTCATTTTTATCATTGAACCTATTTTTGAATAACTATTTTTTTGTTAAAAGTTTTTGATCATTTAAATTCTTGCTGAAATTACATTCTGAAAGAATGTAAACATTGAAATAATTTTTACTTTATATTTTTTTTCAAATATAAACTTCAATTTCTGAAATTTTAATTGAATATTCCACCTTTTAAACTAACACCAGAAAATTTGAGTTCAGACATAGTCAGTTAATAATTAATTATTCAGTTTACAACATAAAAAGCATTAAACAATTATTTTCATTGAAACATTTAAATAATTTACACTCTATAAAAATATTTTTTTGAACTTTCATTTCTGAAAATGTGATTTATTAATAAGCTTTAAAACTAATTTTTGAACAAATTAAAACATTTACATATGATTTTGAATACGGAATTCAGATATCCATTCCAAAACAGAACAAACATGTTGAAAAATTATGTAATTGTGATAGAGATATATGTTCAATATAAGTAAACTTTTATCATACGAATTATAGCCAATGTTCAATTACGTAACCTTAAAATAAATAATCAATTTATGTAACTTAATAGAGAAAAATTAAAATTCAATATTTATGTAATTTAATATTGTAAAAAAAATTAATCAGTCCACAATAAAAAAAGCCTTCAACAATTATTTTCATTGAAACATTCAAACAATTTTTATTTTATATATTTTTTTTATCTTGAAATTTCATTCTGAAAATTTGAAATATTTCTAACCTTTTATACTAATTTTCGAAAAAATTAAAACATATGTACGTATAATTTTGAAAATTAAATTTAGATACTCATTTCACAACATCACAAACGTTAAGAAACATTATATAACTGTAATAGATGTATTTTAAACAAAAAATAAACTTTTATTATACAAATAATAGCCAATATTCAATCACATAATCTTAAAGTAAATAATCAACTTATGTTACTTAACTGAACAAAAATTAAAATCCAATCTTTATATAATTTAATATTGTAAAAAAATTAAACAATCAATAATTACTTCATCAGTTTACAACATAAAAAGCAATAAACAATTATTTTCATTAAAACATTCCAATAATTTGTACCTTATATTTTTCCGAAAATTTGAATTATTAATAACTTTTTAAACTAATTCCATAAAAAATTAATATATATATATATATATATATAATTTTAAAATCAGAATGTAGATACTCATTTCACAACATCCCAAAAATTTACAAAAATTATATAATTGGAATAGAGGTATTTAAGCATAAATAAACTTTTATTATACAAATTATAGCTAATATTTAATTACACAACCTTAAAAAATAAGCAATTTATATTAATTCATACAGATAAATTAAAATGTAACCTAATATTGTAAAAAGAAATTAATCGGCTAATAATTAATTAATCAGTTCACGATATAAAAAGCATTGAACTATAATTTTCACTCAAACATTCAAATCATTTTTACTTTGCATTCTTTTTTTAATTTTCGCTTTAATTTCTGAAATTTTGATTGATTAGAAACATTTTATACTAATTTCAGAAAAAATTAAAACATATTTACATATAATTTTGAAAATTAAATTCAAATATTCATTTCCCAATATCAGAAACATTTGAAAAATTATGTAATTGTAATAGGGGCATTTTAAATAAAAATAAACTCTTATTATACAAATTATATCCAATATTTAATTCAATTGAATAATCAAATTATGGTACTTAATTTAAAAAAATTTTTAATCCTCATTTAATTCAATATGTATTATGAAAAAAATTAATCGGCTAATGATTAATCAATCAGTTCGCCAAATAAAAAGCATTGAAATATAATTTTCATTAAAAAATTAAAATAATGTTTCAAACATTCAAATAATTTTTACATTATATTTGTCTTTAATTTTTTAATTGCATTTCTATATATTTAATTTATTAATAATCTTTTAAACTAATTTAAAAAAATTGAAATATATGTAGTTATTTTATTTTTAAAATTGAATTTAGATACTCATTTCACAACATCACAAACATTTAAAAAAAGTAAATAATCAATTTATCTTACTTAATTGAAAAACAATTTAAATTCTATCTTTATGTAATTTAATATTGTGGAAAAATGAATCAGCTAATAATTAATTAAACAGTTTACAACATGAAAAGCACAAAACTATTATCTTCATTGATACATTTAAATAATAATTCTTACTTTATATTTTTCTAATAATTGGACAAGAAATGTAGAAAAATTACTCCGGTTTGAAATCAGTTTAGAAAAATGCAATGCGAATTCAAAATGATTTAATGGAATGACTAATAATTCAAGTTAAGTTAACTTAAAATGAATTAAACAAATAATAAAAAAAATCGATTGAATTTAAAAGAATTCAAATGAATTAAAAAAATTCAAGAGAATTCCAAAGAATTCAAAGGCATTTTTAAGAAAACTCCGGACAAATTAAGATTAATTCTGGGTGAATTCCAAATAAATTGCACAAAGTATTTGAAAATCTCTTCAAATCTTTGAAACCTACCACAAAAGACGATTTTTAAACAAAATACAGGAGTTTTCAACCAAACAAATGCATTTTCCGCTAAAGAAGATACATTTTCAATCAAACCAGTAATAGTTCAATTTCCAGTTAAAAAAATTAATTTTCAACCAAGAAAAAATCATTTTCAACAAAATAATTGAATTTGAGTTCAAAAAAAGGTTTTTCAACTAAAATGATAAATCGTCTACAACAAAAAATGAATGTTTAACAAAGTAGTTCCACTTTCAACTAAGCAGTTGACTTTTCAACCAAGTAGTTCACATTCCAACCAAAAAAAAAAATGAATTTCGAAAATTTGAAGCGTAGTACATTTTTTTTTCAATTTAAGATTCTAAATTTGTCAGCAAAAATTTTTTAAGCCTATAGGTGTAAAAAGACTTCAAATTTTAATACTTCTAAACTTGAAAGTTTTCTTAAAATTTGTAGGAATTAACTTGAATTGTTTCAAATTTTAAAGCCTTTTAATTTGGTTTTTCAACAAAACTTGAAATGTTTAGCAAAATATAACTAAACATTTCCATTAAAAATTCGTTTAAAACTTGAAGCGTGTAAATTTCGAAACGGAAAATATTAAAAATTATACAATTACAAAGCTTAAGCGATTCGAATGGAAAAAAATTATTATTAATAATTCCTGAGTTTTAAACGCTTCGTTAATTTGAAATTCTCTAATTTATAAAGTTTCATTGAAATTATTCTTGAAATGTTTTCAATTAAAATTTTTTTTCAATTATTACGGCCTTTAATTGGCGATTAGCAATATTATACGCGCGCCACAGCGCACAGGAAACACTGCGTTGCCAATTAATAATATACAAAGATAAAACAAGATTACTATGATTCCAATTTTAAACTGTACAGCTTAAGGACTTAAAAAAATAATTTGAGAGGCAGAGAGTTTGAAATGCTCAATAACTTAGAACCTATTCAAATTTCAAATAATTCAAAATATTGAATGCCTAGTTCTTACATTAATTTTTCAAAATAAAAAAAAAATCATTTAAAACTTTTCTAGGAATCGTAAGAAGATTTGTATATTCTCTTGAAACCTTTCAAAATTTTCAAAAAGCTTCTATTATTTTCAAAATCTTCAAAAATATTAATTTCGTTCAGAACAATTTTGAAATTTGTTCATGTCTTAAACTATTTGCGAATATTTTCAAAACTTTTAAATATCTCTTAAACTTACTCGATTTTTTTCAAGAATTTTGGAATGTTGCAAAATTGAAAAACTTAAAACTTTTGAATTTTATTCACTTTACTCTTAAAGTTCATTTTTCAAAACAAAAAAAATATTTGAACTTTTCCCAGCAATCTTAAGAACATTTTTTGATTATCTTGAAACCTTTCAAAATTCTTAAACAGCATCTTTTATCTAAATCTTCCAAAATGTACATTTTGTTTCACATTTTTTTGTAATCTTCTTTAGATTTAAATTATTTGTAAATACTTAAATTTTTAACTCAAAAGTATTATTTTTCAAACAAAAAAATAACAAATTTTCAATCAAATAGTAAAATCCTTGAGCAAAACCGATCGTTTTAATCAAATAGTTGCATTTTTAACCAAAAAGATGAAATTTCAACCAGAAGAGATGAATTTCCAAACTTTCTTTTTTTTTTAATTTCATAAAAGTCAGGGAAATTTCCCTGGGCAATTTTTCATTTTTCTGACCGTTATAAATTTTTTTTTCAGGTTACATTTTTAACAAAAGAAACCAATGCTTAAGCGAAAAGATAAATTTTCAAATAAAAAGATTCATTTTGTACCAAAAAGGATGAATTTTGAACCATATACATGAATTTTAAACAAAATAGTTAAATTTTTAATCAAAGATGTTAATTTCCAACTTAGATGAGGTATCTTTAAAAAAAAAATGTAATTTCAAACAAGAGTTTAAACAATTAATTTTAAGCAGAAACGAACATTCAACAAGATAGTTAAATCTGCAATCAAAGAAATAAAATTTTAACCAAAAAGATGAATTTTTCACTAAAAAGATTAATATTCTACCACAAAAGACGATTTTTCAACAAAATGCATGAATTTTCAACCAAATAGTTGAATTTTCAACTAAAAAGATAAACTTTCAAACAAGCACGGAGTGGTTAAATTTTCAGTCAAAAAAAAATTAATTTTAAACAAAAAAAAAAGAATATTCAACAAAATAGTTAAAATTTTAATCAAAGAAATAAATTTTCAACTATAATGATGAATCTTCAATGAATATTTTCTTCCAGTTGAATTGAGCCAAAAAGATGAATTTTTAAAAACGAAGATTAATTTTCTATCCAAAAAGACGAATTTTCAACAAATTAAATGAATTTTCTACAAAACAGTTGAATTTTTAAACCGACACTATGAATTTAAAAAAAAAAGTTAATAGTTGAATTTTCAAATAGAAAAGTTGAATTTTCAATGAAAAATATAATTTTTTTCAACCAATAATGAAATAGTTATATTTTCAATTTAAAAAACTGGTTAACTGATAATTAATGATATTTTAATTTAAATCAAAAATAGTTGAACGCAATAAAAAAATACGAATATTCAATAAAATAGTTAAAGTTTGAACCAAAGAGATGAATTTTTAATTGATAAGATTTATTTTCTTATACTAGAATAAAACAAGAATTTTCAAGAGAATACACATGAATTTTCAACTAAACAACATCAATTTCAACCAAATAGTTCAGTTTTTAACTAAAAAAGATAAATTCTCAACTACGAATGAAATACTTCAATTTTCAGTCGAAAAAAAAGTTAATTTTCAATCAAAAAAGAAATTAACCAAACTATGAGTGAACCCTCCCCCCCTTACTGTACGTAATTTATGGTTTCCAGAAATAATAAGATATTTTATAAACGGAATAAAAAATTATTTCAGATAGAAATTTAACATTTTTAAATTAATGAATTTATTTAAAAAAAAATACTTTTCTACCACAAAAGATGACTTTTTAACAAAACAATAAATTGAATTTTCAACTTAAAAAGATAAATTCTCAACAAAAAAGTGTAATAGTTGATATTTCAACCAAAAAACATGAAATTTCATTTTAAAAACATGAATTTTAAAACCAAAAAGACGAAATTTCAACAAATAAAGATTTTTCAGTCATGAAAGAAAAAAAGTTCACCTAAATAGCTGAACCTTTAAGCCAAAAGATGAATTTTCTGTACAAAAATTGAATTTTCAACCGAAAAATATGAATTTTCAGCAAAAAAATTAATTTTAAACAAAATATTTAAATTTTCAATCAAGCAGATGAATTTTCAACTTAAAATATGAATCTTCAACGAAAAAATCAACAAAAACAACATTTTCAAACAAAATAGTTGAATCCGCAAGCAAAGATTATTAATTTTTAACCTAACAGTATCATTTTTAACAAAATGGTTGAACTTTTAAGCCAAAATTAGGAATTTTCTACAAAAGAGATTAATTTTGAACCAAATACATGCATTTTTAAGAAAACACATGATTTTCCAAACAGATAGTTAAATTTTATACAAAAAAAGATATAAGTTTAACCAAAAAGGAAAAAGCTTAATTTTCAGTACAAAAAATAAATTTCCAACAAGAAATAATTTTCAACAAAATAGACAAATTTTCAAACATAAAGATAAATTTTCATCTAAATTGATGAATCGGCAACAAAAAAAAAATGAATTTTTAAGATTTTATTTCAAATTTTAAGACACAAAAAAAAGTTAAAAAATAATTTAAAAAAACGAAATTTCAACAAAATAGTTAAGTTTTCAGTTCAAAAATTAATTTTCGACCAAATGAAAAACCAGTTTTCAACTAAAGAAATGAATTTTCAACTAAAATAATGAATCTTCAACCAAAGAAAATTAATTTCCAGTAAAGAAGATTAATTTTTAATAAAGGAATTTTAATTTTCAACCCAAAAAAATAAAATTTCTATGAATTTTTAAACCGAAAAGACGAATTTTCAACAAAAAAGTTAATGTTCTACCAAAATAGGTGAATTTTTAATTGAAAAAGAGGAATTTTCATCAAAATAGTTGAATTTTGAACCAAAAGGGATGACTTTTTAACAAAATTGTTGAAATTTTAACCAAAAAGTTGCATTTTTATTTAAGAACGATGCAATTTCTACTAAGACAGATGAATTTTTGATTCAATAAGACAAATTTTCAAACAAATAATAAAATTTATAACTAAAAAGATATTCTGATGAAGGAAGCAACTGCAAAAAAAAAGAAATATAAATACAAGGCAATAATTTACTAACAAGAATATTTTGTCAGGGTTACCGCTAAACTTCACTTAAAAAAATTTTCCGAATTTTTCCCTCATCAATTTTTTATTTCCCCTTACAGTTTTCCCAGTACTCACCTAGCGAAACGCTATTAAAAAAACGTAGTATATACGGATCCGGCATATTTTGCCGGATTTTAATTTTCTGTTCCGGCATATTTTGCCGGATTTTAATTTTCTGTTCCATGAATTTCTAAAATTTCCTTAAATTATCATACATTTCCAGCCATTACCATAATTTTAAAAATGTATGAAAAGTTTGATGAATTACCATAATTTCTAAAATTTATGGAAATTTATGAAGTTTGTGGAAATTTATATAAACTTACGACATTTGTGGAAATATATGCTAATTTACGGAAAATTATGACGTTATTAAAAATATGCCGGAAGAGAACATTAAAATCCGGCAAAATCTGCTGCAAGAAAAAATTAAGATCCGGCAAGGAATACAGATAATAATAAATCGTTTGGAATTCATAATAACTTCTTTGGAATTCAATTTAGTACACGATAAAATATGCCGGAAGAGAAAATTAAAATCCGGCAAAATATGCCGGACGAGAAAATTAAAATCCGGCATATTTTGCTGGAACAGAATACTCGACCAAAAAAAAATTAATCCGATTCGACGAATCAGACAAATAAACATTGATAATTTCAAACAGGAAAATAGACGAAATAGTGCTGAGCTGAGTCTATCTGCTGGAAATTAGGATAAAGATTAATTACGTTTTCTAGTATCTGTGATACAAATTTATTGTTCGCCCACAATTTTATTTTGATACACGTTATCATCAGGGCTGGGAACTGCTCAAGCTTAAAAAAAAAGTAAAATAGTAACCATACTTCTCTCAAAAAAGTAACCGAAAAGTAACAATAATGTGGCAAAAAAGTAACCAAAAAGAAAGATTTTTTACCAAAGAAGACTAAGTTTCTGACTAAAAAGATGACTTTGTTAACGAAAAATGTATTAGTTAATATAATAACCAAAAAAAGATTTTAATTTAATACAAAAATAGTAGAATTCATTCAAAAAATTCATTCAAAAAAAAAATTAAGTTCTAACAAAAAGTGTTCAACTTTTAACCGAATTTCAACCAAAGAAGATAAATTCTCATCGAAAAATATAATATATAGTACGATATTCCAACAAAAAAGATGTAAATTTTAAATGAAAAACTAGCAATTTTGGCTAAATTGTAATTTTGATCAGGATTCATAGTAATTCAAATGATAGGCTTTTTATACATTTTACATACGAACTAATTGTTACTTTATTGTTTTTCCCTAAGTTTCCAGGCTTTAAAGTGCCAAATTTACTGAAAAAATTTGAGTTTTTACATTTTTCACAAGTTTTTAAATAATACGATTAATGAATTAATTCACTTCGGGCAAAAAATGTGACAAAAAGTAACCTTTTCATAAAATAAGTAACATTTTAGTAACCGCGGATAAAAAAAGTAACTAAGTTACTAAAAAGTAACCCGTTCCGAACCCTGTTTATCATCAATATTTGTCTGTTTTTGTAGTAAGGTCCGGTAACCCCATTTAATAGCAAAACTTTCTTGAAAAATGTTTTCCATTTCCAAGAAGGACTGGACCGGGTGCTTATTATATACTTAAAATATATGTTTAACATTAAAAAATCGTCCTAATATAACGAAAAAATTCAATTTTTTTATTAAATAAAATAAGTTCTCGGAGAATTTGTTGGTTTATGTTTTCGGTGCTCCCAAACATTGAGTACAGTTCCACCGTCCAAGCTTCGGCAGCGTGGAGTCGCTTATACGTGAGTGGCGTGGCGTATCCAGTGGCTTAGATGTGGAGGGGATACATAGGTTGGAAAGAGAAGGCGGATACCACTCTCGGATTCCTCGCTTACTCCTGTGTATCCCCTCCACCTCCAATGCGCAAGATAGGCCGCGCCACTCACGTATAAGGGACGCCACGCTGCCGAAGCTTGGTCGGTGGAACCGTACTCATTCATTGGCTCCCCGCTCCATCGACGCACAGCTCTTCTATGGTTCATTCCAATCGTTCCAATTCCAGGATACTTAGGTCGTTCAAAATACATTCAAGGTAATATAAAAAAGCCCGAAAAACATAAAAAAAATGTTAAGAAATCAATTACACGAAGTCCAATATTGCGTATTAGAGAAGATAATGTTTATCATTTTAATTTTTAATTCCTTTTCATTTTAGCATTTGAACTGCTAAAGAGAAAAATAAATTTTTTTCAAATTTGATCAATGAATTAGAAAATGAACAACTAGTTTTTAAGTAAAAACTTCGAACCTTCCAAATAATACTTATTGAATAATAAAAGCCATGCAGATTAAATATGATTTTTTTTTTCTTCTGATAGAAAATCGATAGCTTCGAGGCATACACTTGTTAAAGAAAAATTTGTATAATTCTAGAATTGGCAAATGTCTACAAAACGTATAGCTTATAAAAAATATGTAACAGTGTAATTAAAAGTTATTCCCAGGAAAATTTTAAACAGAAAACAATAGAAGAGGGATTTCCGCTGTGGGCGCCAAAGTGGCCACGTTTGACCACTTCCATTGTTATTTACAGATAACGTGTAAATAATGTTTTTAACCAAATTTATTACTCCAAAAAATGACCAACTATTACATTTTACTTAGAAAATACGATTATTTTTTACATGTTTTAGAAAAAAAATGTTTAAAGAAGTAAAATGTATTTAAACAATTAAAGATTGATTAAAAAGTCATGAGAGATGTTTAAATTGTTCGTATCAAGATTCCCTTTTAACGAATGACTCGATACTTTTGTTTTTAGAAAGATATTATCTTATTGTAAAAATATTTTATATTATTAATATAATAGGAATAAAATACTAGTTTAAGCTGCATATGTTCATAAACATCCGCTTTTTCGTGTAGAAAATAAATTTGTTACGATTTTTCAAATAATAAATTAGAAACTAATATGCATTGCCTTTAACAAATATCTCTTTTTTAAATCAAGACTCATTTTTACGAATTGTCTTGACACTTTTGTTTTTAGAAAGATGTTATAATATTGTAAAAATATTCGACGCAAATTTGAAAAATATGAATTGAAATTGAAAATTTTAAATTGTACCTTTTTTTAATTTCTAAGAAGTAAAATGTTATTATATATGGTTTTAAGTTATATTTAAAAAATTCAAAGAATTTTAAGAGATTTCGTTTCAAAAATTATTAGAACTCTCAATATTCGAAAATTTGTCATTACGGATTTTCAAAAAGTTCATTTTTGATATTGTAAAATAAACAGTTGCATTTGGAACGACAAAATTGATTTTGTACCCAAAAAAAGACGAATTTTCACAAAATATAAACATTTTTAACCAAATATAAATTTTCTACTAAATGGTTGAATTTTAAAACCCAAAGTACGAATTTCGAACAAAACAGTGGAATTTTCAACAAATCGTTTGAATTTTTAACGAAATATTTACATTTTCAGGTAAAAAAAATTAATTTTTAACAAAAAAAGCAAACGAATTTTGAACTAAAATTATGAATCAACCAAAAAGCTGAGGTTTTAAGAACGATAGTTCAAATTTCATCCAAGGACCTTAGTTTTTAAACTAAAAAGATGAATTTTCAGCAATAAATGTAATAGATGATATTTCAACAAACAAACAAAAATTGTAATTAGAAATTAAAAACAGCTGGACTTATCCAACAAAAACGAATTTTCAACAAAATAATTAAATTTTCTATTAAATTGTTAAATTTTAGAACTGAAAATATGCATTTTCTACAGAAAAGTTAAATTTTCAACTAGAAAATTAATTTACTACCAAAAAAGATTAGATTTTAACCAGAAGGTTGCAACTTTTACTACAAAAGGTGAAATTTCTACAGTAAGAGATGATTTTTCAAACCAAAAAGATAATTGTTCGACAAAATAGTTGAATTTTTAATTTAGAAAAATCGTTAGGCAAGAAAAATAAATTTCAATAAATTTGTTGAATTTTCAAGTCAAACATTTATTTTAATTCATGATGTTCATTCTAATCATCCTTGGATAAAGTTCCGTATAGGTGAACCCTCCGATTCCGTTGAACCCACGTATACTTACGTATTTTGATGCGCTGATTACGAAAATCATAGTGAAAATTGGCGACAAGGACGGCTTCATGGTAAGAACCATAAAAACCCCATAAAAATTATGATTTTTTTTCTTTATCACAATAAATACGAAGAATTTTCAAAAATATCTCAAACAAAAGTTGTAGCTAGTATAAAAATACATCTTTTTTGTATCATACACTTTTTTCCTTGAACCATTATTTCTCGATAAAAAAGAGGATTGCGTTGGAAAAACAAGAAAACAGTCACTCTCGTCCCTTCTTTCCTCGTCCGTTTTTCGTAATTAGTCAGTAAATGCGTATGCCCCCCCCCCCCCAACTTAAACCTGGACAAGGGGACGAGCGTAACTAAACGCATTTTCGTAAACAGTCAGTAAATGTGTAGCCCCCCGCTCCACTTAAAGCTGAAAAAGGGGACAAGCGTGACCGAAGGCATCTGTAACTGTTTTCTTGTTTTTATTGTTTTTCCAACGCAATTCTCTTTTTCTCGAAAAATAATGGTTTTAGGCAAAAAGTGTATCATACAAAAAAGATGTATTTTTATACTAGCTACAACTTTTGTTTGAAACCTTTTTCAAAATTCTTTGTATTTACTGAGATAAAGAAAAAATCATAATTTTTATGGGGTTTTTCTGGTTTTTACCATGAAGAATTTTTTAACAACAATGGAATAGTTAAATTTTCACTTGGAAAAATTAATTTTCATTAAAAAAACGAATTTTCAACAAAATAGTTCAATTTGCAACCAAAGTGATGAATTTTCAAATAAAATTATGAATTTTCAACTGGAATAGTTGAATTTTAAACCAAAATGATGAATTCTGAACTAAAATGATGAATATTTAACTGGAACACTTGAATTTTTCAACCAAAAAGATGAATTTTTAAACAAGAAGATTAATTTTCAAATAAAAAGATCAATTTTCTACAAAAAATACAATTTTTCAACAATATACATGAATTTTTAACGAAATGATTGAATTTTTAATTAAAGAAGACAAATTTTCAACAAAATAGTTGAATTTTGAACTAAAAAAATAATAATTTTCAACCAAAAATGGAATAGTAATAATTTTAGTTAACGAATTAATTTCAAACCAAACGTAATAGTTTTAAACTGAAACAATGAATCTTCAACTGAAATAGTTGAATTTTCAAAAAAAAAAAAAAAAAAATTTACTAAAAAAGATCAATTTCCAACCGAAACTTAGATAATTAAATTCTAAGTTAAAAAAATTAATCTTTAACCAAACAGATGAATTTTCAATCTCAACTATAGAATTTTCAATTGGAGTAAGTTAAATTTTCAATTAAAAAAATTACTTTCAACAAAAAAAACTAACTTTCAAAAAAATAGTTGTAAATCTTTAACTAGAATAATTGAATTTTTGACCAAAAAGATTAATTTTCAACCAAGAACTAAAAAAGATAATTTTTCAACCAAAAATTGAATAATTAAATTTTTAGTCAAAAAATAAATGTTCAACCAAAGAGATGATTTTTTAACTAAAATTATGGAATATTCAACTGGATTAATAGTTACATTTTCAGAATAAAAAAAATAATTTTCAATCAAAAAAATTCTAAAGGAAAAACAAGTTTTCAATCAAAGAGCTCATTTTTCAAACCAAAAAAATGCATTTTTAATTAAAATGATGAACCTTCAAGAGAAAAAAAATTCACAAAATAGTTTAACTTTCAACCAAATAATTTCATTTTCAACCTAAAAGATGAATTTTCAACTAAAATAATAAATATTTAACTTAGTTTTTAAACAAGTAGATTAACTTTCAAAGAAAAAGATAATTTTCCACCAAAAAAAGAATCGATTTTTTAACAAAATACGGGAATTTTCAAGAAAATAGTTGAATTTTCAATAAGAAATGGAATAGTTAAATTTTCAGTCAAAGAAATTAATTCTCAAACATAAAGATTAATTTTCTATAAAAAAAGACGAATTATCCACAAAGCACATCGATTTTCAAACAAATAGTTTAATTTTTAAATGCAAAATATCAATTTTCAACCAATATTTGAATTTTCATCAAAAAAAGATAAATTCATTTTCAACAAAGTAGTTACATTTACAACCAAAGATGAATTTCAAATTAAAATGATGAATCTTCAACCAACAAAATTAATTTTTATTGAAAGAGTTTAACTTTTAATCAAGTAGTTGAATTTTTATCTGAAAAAGGTGAATTTCCAAGGAACAATGTAACAAAATATTCTATTATAATTCAGCAATATTTCTTCTTCTACTCTAAAAACGGCTTGAACTACTTTCTTCATCTAAAATTTAAAAGAGGGAACTTTCAAATTGTTACGAATTCTGACTTGAAAGAGGGATTTTTTTTTAATTCCTTTCTTCTAACTCCGAATAATAATTCTTTTGAAAAATTCCCGATCCATGTAAAAAATTCCCTATTCCAAGTGAAATTATATTTTTTTACGGAAACTCCCTGTCCTAAAATAAAACGTGATATCATCAATTCGATTATCAAAATTAAGTCAGCACAAAAAAATCTCACAAAGCAACAAATTTGCAAAAGAATTTGCTCAAGAATTGTTACATTCTTTAAATCGTACGATAAGCGCTCTTTTTAATTAATAAAAAGCAAGCGGTCATTTCTCGGGTTTTTACGATAAAATTGTTGAATTTTATATGTTGAGTCAAGGGCATTAAATAATAAATAATAAGTTCTCTTGAACAATAATAAATTATAATTCAATTAGAGTAAACTGAAATAATCTGAAAAATCTAAGATCAATTAACCGTGAAATAGTAAATAAATCCGTAACCTAACAAACACACTTATATGTCCTGCAACTGTAGATGAAGTAGAAATCACTTTTAATTGATCAAAATTATTAAAATAAAGAAAACTTGAAGTTTGCTATGATCAGAAGTAAATTTCCGGTTATTTCCCGGCCAAGTCGCCACCCTCAATAATCACGATTAATGCCTTTATAATTTACATTATTATTTTTTGAACTGGAATAGTGATGGAAATTTGTAACACTATTTTAATATATTACATCCACGCAAAATTCTTTCACTACTTGACAAAGAAGACTTCTGCTGTAGTACAGTAGTCAAATAAAAATAATAACATAACCCCTTTTTGAGGTTAGAGTGCGATGCAAATTGCAGTCCGATCTGCGATAACAATTGAGGAAAGATCCGAAACGAGAAAAGTAATGAAAAACTGAACAACACTCATTAAGATGCATCTCTGGCAGAAAGTCTAGACTCGCTCGCTAATGAATGAATCGAATGCGAAACGAATCCAACAAGTAAGGCGAGCGGCCTCCGAGAATTTTAGATCGCGGCCAGGCCAGACGTTTTGGCACTCGCAATTCGGATTGGATCCTTGTATGCTAGCAAGATACGTCACACTTGTTTGTAATTTACGACGGGACGCAAAGCAAGAGACCTACTTTTTCAGGGCAACGACCAAGAGGCAAGCAAGAGGGCTACAGGCTACCTATACAGACGTAAAGACGAGAGTAAACATGAGCATGTACATACGTGGGTAAGTTTACTGCCTGAACGACCGCCATGTTGTCTTCCTTCCAAGCTTCCAACCTTCCAACTAAACAAGTTTGTGCGCGCGCTGCTGTCGCTTCTTGTTACTTGGTGTTACTTGGAACTTGGAAGTTGGATTTGGATGGTTGTTGACTTGCTTGGTAATCGCGTCAGAACACGATTTGGACACTTGAGAATTTTCACAACAGGTTGAAACCTGCCAACTAACCGAATTGCGGCAGACTGGAGAAAATCGGAAGGTTTCCCGTTTTTATATTCCGAGAGTTCTTGTCCACAAGTCGGTAGACACGTGTTTTCTGTTGAAGATCAAACATTATCTACCACATTAGTCATTAGATTAAGTGCAGTTTTATCACCCGCTCGTACAGTAACCAGTATAGTCTGACTGCCAATAACACTGTTACTGTATTCAAAATTAGGGTTACCACTTACCAGACGTCCTGATTGATCAGGAAATTTCCTGATTTTTCGTGCTATTTACTTTTCGTCCTTTTTTGGTTGAAATTTTTTTTTTTTTATTGAAAATTCATCTTTATGGTTGAAAATTCCACTATTTTGTTTAAAATTCATATTTTTTACTGAAGATTCATCGTTATAGATGAAAATTTATTCATTGGTAAAAAGATGTAACAATTTTGTTGAAAATTCGTCTTTTTTGGTCGAAAATTCATTTTTTTGGTCGAAAATTCAACTATTTTGTTTAAAATTCAATTTTTTACGGCAGATTCATCATTATAGTTGAAAATTTATACTCTTTGGTAAAAGATTTAACAATTTTATTGAAATTTCGTCTTTCTAGGTCGAAAATTCATCCTTTTGGTCG
>CAKNYM010051066.1:133851-151165 GCA_932195095.1 Andricus curvator
TACATTGAAAATTTACTCTTGAGTAAATTTTCAATGTAATTTTTTGGCAAAAGATTTAACAATCTTATTGAAATTTCGTCTTTCTAGGTCGAAAATTCATCCTTTTGGTCGAAAATGCAACTGTTTTGTTTAAAATTCATTTTTTTACTGTAGATTCATCATTATAGTTGAAAATTTATACTCTTTGGTAAAAGGTGTAACAATTTTATTGAAATTTCGTCTTTTTAGGTCGAAAATTCCACTATTTTGTTTAAAATGTAATTTTTTACTGAAGATTCGTCATTATTGAAAATTACATTGAAAATTTACTCTTAAGAGTAAATTTTCAATGTAATTTTTTGGTAAAAGATTCAACAATCTTATTGAAATGTCGTCTTTCTAGGTCGAAAATTCATCCTTTTGGTCGAAAATTCAATTATTTTGTTTAAAATTCATTTTTTTACTGAAGATTCATCATTATAGTTGAAAATTCGTCTTTTTTGTTGAAAATTCATTTTTTTGGTCGAAAATTCAACTATTTTGTTTAAAATTCAATTTTTTACGGCAGATTCATCATTATAGTTGAAAATTTATACTCTTTGGTAAAAGATTTAACAATTTTATTGAAATTTCGTCTTTTTAGGTCGAAAATTCATCTTTTTTGTCGAAAATTCAACTATTTTGTTCAAAATTAATTTTTTACTGGAGATTCATCATTTGAGTTGAAAATCCACTCTTTGGTAAAAAATTTAACAATTTGATTGAAAATTCTGTATCAAAAATTAGAGTTACCAGATGTTCTGATTTATCAGGACATGTCCTGATTTTTATCACTGTTCTGATTTTTTGTGCTATGTCCTATTCGTCTTTTTTTGGTTGAAAATTAATCTTTACGGTTGAAAATTCATCTTTTTGGTCAAAAATTTTATTACTTTGTTTAAAGTTCATTTTTTACTGAAGATTTCTCCTTATAGTTGAAAATTTACTCTTTGCTTAAAAATTTAACTGTTTTGTTGAAAATTCTTCCTTGTTTTTAAATTCATCTTTTTGATCGAAAATTCAACTATTTTATTCAAAATGTAACCATTTTGTTGAAACTTCTTTTGTTGTTGTTGAAAATTAATCTTTTGTGGATCTTAATCTTTTTGGTGAAAAATTCATCTTTTTGGATGCAAATTAGTTTTACCTGGGTAAAAATTATTTTTTTAATCTGTAAATATAACTATTCCATTTTGGATGAAAAATGTATCTTTTTTCGTTAAAAATAGATGCATTTTGCTGAAAATTCGTATTTTTTGGTAGAAAATAAATCTTCCTGGATGGAAATTCTTTTTGTTATTGTTAAAGATACCTCACTTTAGTCGAAAATTGATTTCTTTGATTGAAAATTCGTTCTTATAGTTAAACATTTTTCTTAACTGTAAATATAACTATTCCATTTTTAGATGAAAATTGATCTTTTTGGGTTGAAAATTCATGTATTTTGTTGAAAAATTCGTCTTTTTTGGTAGAAAATTCAACTATTTCATTCAAAATGTAACAATTTTGTGGAAACTTTTTTTTTAATTCATCTTATGTGGTAGAATCTTAATCTTCTTGGTGAAAAATTAATCTGTTTGGTTGAAAATTCGTTTTTTTCTGGTTAAAAAATATTGTTTTTAACCGTAAATATAACTATTCCATTTTGGGTGAGAAATGTATCTTTTTTGATTGAAAATAGATATATTTTGCTGAAAATTCGTCTTTTTTTGGTAGAAAATAAATCTCTTTGGTTGAAAATTCTTTTCTTTTTATTAAAGATTCCTCATTTTAGTTGAAAATTGATTTCTTTGGTTGAAAATTCCGCTTTTCTGGTAAAAAATTAATTTTTTTAACTGTAAATATAACTATTTCATTTTGAGATGAAAATTGATCTTTTTTGGTTGAAAATTCATTTTTTTTGTTAAAGATTCTACACTTTATTCCAAAAGTGGATTTCTTTGGTTAAAAATATAACTAATTTGTTGAAAATTCATACATTTTGTTAAAAATGCATCTTTTTCGTAAAAAATTAATCTTAATGTTTGAAAATTGAACCTGAAAGAAAAATGCATAGCGATCGTCAAAAATGAAAAAATTTTCAGGGAAAAGTCAGGAGTTGAGAAGTGGGATAATGTCCTCATTTTCCGATCAAGCCCTCGGTTACCCCGTTCATTCAAGACACTTATTTTGAGAATTCGTTTATTCATTGAAAGCGATATTATAAAAATATCTCCGAAAGGAAACATTCTGCCTTAAATATTCGTAAGATCGATAAAATCTCGACAGCGTAAATTATAAAAGCCCCAGCTCATATATATAGCTAGTCGACTCAAATCCAGATGACAACACGGCCACGTGACTTGGTGCAATGCAGCACGCTATCGCGGCGAATCTCTTAGCTGATTTAACAATATCGTTTTCTATTCTCGTCAGGCACGAATCGCGAAGCGCCCAATGTTTACCAATAGCGATCTAATTAATTTCAGTTTGAAAATGCATCCCACTGGGTTTATACTTTCCAAACTACGACTTTCACGGACTTTGAAAAAGAAACTTTTAATTTCGCATAAACAGAGTGACGCAATCACACTAAAATTCATCTTCAAAGTTCCCTTGACTTTTCCCTGAACAGTCGAATTCGGTACGTTTGAAATGAGCTTAGAAAAATGCAAAGGAATTCAAAAGAATTTGATGAAATGCCTGAAAATTTAAGGTGACATTCAGGGTGAATGAAACAAAAACCAAAAAAAAATCCATTGAATTGAGTAAAATTTAGAATTCAAGAGAATTCAGGATAAATTAATACAGGGTGACCAGACGTCCTGATTTTTTATCGTTTTCCTTATTTTCTGTGCTAAATTTTTTTCACAATTTCTGAGGGCTGTTCAATTCAATTTGAAAAACTTGACATGTGTGGAATTTTATTAATACAGTGAAGTCTCGCCTATTTGAAGGGCCGCGAAACGTGAAGATTCGATAATTTGAAGACTGGAGGGGCCCCCACCTACACCGCGAGTCGTCAGGTTATTTTCGTCAAGCGACGTTCATTGGCTGTCCCGGCCTTATATCGATGCGCGCGCTGTAAGCAACTTTTCAACTGCGCATGTGCCGAAAAGCGCGGGTATATTTCAAATCAATAAATACTATCAATAATAATACAGATAAATATTTTAAACAAATTTTCACATTTAAAAAAGTAATTAAATTGACTCTAAGAAATACCTAATTTCTTTAAATAATTTATTATTAATGTTATATAGTTTATACTTTGTAATTTTAAATAGACCCGCGCTTTTCGGCACATGCGAAGTTGAAAAAGTCGCGGTCCGTTAGCATCACCTGGCATCACTACATGCATCAGTGTGTTTGTTGACGTACGACGTGACAAATATGACATTTCCTTGAAACCGTACAATTTGCCAACTAAAAATCAATACAATAGAACCAAAAAACGATTTAAATATTTCGCGGAATATTGAATTTTGTAGCATGCCGTAACGGTCATGCTAGGATAGGTGGAAATGCCAGGCAGGTTAGCATAGTTCTTGACATCGGACTTCATCCTTTTATCGGTTGAAGACCTTTCAGTTTCACGAAATACAATCAACTAACCGAAATTTGAGGTAAGAATAACCGATACGGATCGAAATGATCTGATACACTAGCCTCAAATTTTTGATATTTTATTTTATTTCGTGACACTAAAGTCGTCAATCGACAAAAAAATGGAACATGACTTGGAAAATACATTCTACACTTGACAAATATTACTATTCGTATATTTATGACTTACTTTCACGTTTAGAAAATTTCTCCAAAAAATTGGCTGCATTCCCATTACGTCATGCTAAAATACTCAATTCAAACCATCGCGGGCTTCCCGCTCTTCGGGCCTCTTTTTAATTGGTCAGCCACTGACTTCACTGTATTAAAAAAAAGGAAAACATCGGATTGCCTTAAAAAATGGGAAGTTTTGAAAAGTATTTAAAATAATTAACATATTGTACAGATTGTACTCAATTACTTGAATAAAAATGTCGACCTCGAATATGTTACTTGTATAAGTTTATATTTTTAGTTTAGTTTAGTTTTATCTTGCTGCAAATTAACTTTTGTTGATGACAATTAATTTTTTCGTTTTGAAAATTCAACTGTTTTGTAGAAATTTCATCTTTTTGGCTAAAAATACAACTTCTTAGTTGAAAACTAATCTTTTTTGATCGATAATGTTTAACTATTTTGTTGAAAATTCGTCTTCTTTGGTTGAAATATCAACCATTACACATTTTGTTGTAAATGCAACTACTTAGTGGAAAGTGGAACTACATTGTTAAAAATTCATTTCTTTGGTTGATTATTCATCATTTTAATCCATAAACTTCTCTTTTTGTTGAAAATTTAACTTCTAACTAAAAATTTAACTTTTCCATTTTTGGTTGAAAATTTATCTTTTTTAGTTCAAAATTCATGTATTTTGTTGAAAAATAATTTCTGTGGATAAAAGTGTAACTACACTGGAACTTGAAATTAAGAACGGTTTCGGGCATGGCTCGCATTGGCCTTGATCCTATTTCCAGACCGGCCGAACGTAAACAGGCAGGGGCGCGTGAATCATTTCTGTTGAATTTGCACAGATGAGGGCATCAATTCGCGGAACGGCGTAAATCCGGACTGCTTCAATCCAAGTTCTAGTGTATGTTGTTGAAAAATAATGTTTTCTTTGTTAAAATAGTTTTTTTTAACTGAAAATATAACTATTCCATTTTTAGTTGAAAATTTATCTTTTTTAGTTGAAAATTCATGTATTTTGTTGAAACTTAATTTCTTTGGTTAAAAATTGAAATATTTTGTTAAAAATTTCTGTTTTTTTTGTTGTTAAAAATTAAGTATTTCTAACTGAAAATATATCTATTCCATTTTTGGTTGAAAATTAAACTATTTGGTTCAAAATTCTTTTTTTTTAATTTAAGATTCATCATTATAGTTGAAAATTCATTCCTTTGGTTAAAAATTCGTCTTGTTTGGTAGAAAATTAATCTTTATGGTTGAAAATTCATCTTTTTGATTGAAAATTTAACTATTTGGTAGAAAATTAATTTTTTTATTGAAGATTCGTCATTATAGTTGAAAAATCATTATTTTGTTATTAAAAATTTAACTATTTTGTTGAAAATTCTTCTTTTTTTTTTGTTGGAAGTTCATGTATTTTGTCGAAAATTCGTCTTTTTTGGTAGAAAATTAATCTTTATATTATCGAATTCTGTTAAAAATCCCTTGAAATCTTTAAAAATACCTTAATTTTATTCTTTGAAATGTTTTTGTCAACAACTCTAATTTTCTCATTTTCTCGGAAAGAACGATAGACACGACAAAAATTTAAGATGAAAGTTTGCTCATTTTTTAGGCGAGAAAACTGAGAAAATTCGATTTTATAATAAAAAATTCTGGCTGAACACAAAAATTATTTAAACCGCAGAAGACTCACAGGATGTCTTCCTTATAGAAGGTCCAATTAAAAAAAAAAAATGACAAAAATATAAGTGTGGGATTTTTAACAAAATCCTCTAAAAAAACAACATATTTCAAAATAGGTAAAAAATTAAGTAAAAAAAATAGTTAACCCATATGAGTTAATTTACTGAAAGAAAAGTGACATTTTCATTTTAAAAAGTGGGGCTCAAACTGTTTCTTGTAGGAATTCCCTGACTTGTCCCTGATTTCCTCTGACCTGCGAGCACCCTGATGACTAATTCAAAAAATGCTTTTTTTTGACAACCCTTCTATTTCAGATTGTTCTAGAGGACATTGTCCTTCGCACCAGTCAAGATATTGAAACATGTTGAAATCAGAATGCAGCCGGAATTTGCGAGCAGAAACATTTCTCGCAAAAGTATTGACCGTATTGACGAAGCGTTCTTTCACTTTGCTGAGTCACCATCAACAAAAAAAAACGGAAGGCAAATATCGCGAATATCATTGCAGGTCGGCAATGCGACACGATTTTCTAGAAAAAGCCAATCGCCCAGAATTATTGCGTCTGCGCGGGTGGAACTACAAGCAAACTATATGAGAAAAACATGAATGTGTGACAGCTGGGTCGCTTCTCTGGAAATGATTTTGCTTCGAGTGTTGTTTGTCGAGCAAACGCACGGAAAGCCAATACGTGACAAGAAACATTCGCGTGCTGACACAAATCTAACCCAGTAAAAGGGGAAAATCAATTTAAAATTTAGCACGCGATCTCTGACCCGCGCTATTCTACTTGCCCATTCACCGGCGCTGTCACAGCAAAAGACAGATTGTCAATATTTATTTATAATATTTATCTCTCTATATTATAAAAAAAACCTCGCAGCTGCCGCTATTTCAAGAATTTACCACTTCCCCTTAACCTCTGCAACCTTATTTACATCATCTACCCCTTCACGCCTGCAACACTCCTTGCAACCCCTACACATGTCCCCAGCTACCCACCTTATAACTCCTGCTCATTAACTCCAGAAACCCACCTTACAAGCCCTGCTTCCTAATTCCAGGAACCCTCCTTACAACCCATACCTATTCGATCCAGCTATGACCCACCTAACAGCGCCTGCACATTATTTCCCCTGCAACCCTCCTTACAACTCCTGCCCACGTCCCCAGAAACCCACCTTACAAGCCCTGCTTCTTAATCCCAGGAACCCTCCTTACAACCCATGCCTATTTCAGCTGTGACCCACCTAACAGCCCCTGCAACCCTCCTTACAAACTCTGCCCCTTAATCCCTACAACCCTCCTTTCAACTCCTGCTCACGTCCCCAGAAACCCACCTTACAACCCCTGCTCCTTAACCCCAAAAACTCTCCTTGCAGCCCATTCCCATTCCCCTGCAACACTCCTTACAACCTCTGCCCCTTCATCCCTGCAACCGTCCTCAAAACCATTGACCATTAGGACCTGCAGCTGTCAAATATAAAACCAATTTTTTTCTCCCTCTCTTTACAACCCCTGCAACTATAAAATATAAAACCAATGTAATTATCTCTCTATTATAAAAAGACCTCGCCGCCGCTGTTTCACGAATCGAGAATCTTTTTGGAAAAGGTAGTATGATATTATACTAAATGTGCTGACCTAGCCAAAAAGAAAGACCCAACTTGTATATACGGTTTTGGAAAAGATAGTACAATATTGTAGTAAATATACCACCCTAACCAAAAGCATAGACCTTATGTGCCACGTTGCCCCGTGTGTCATATTACTTTATGTTCCACAGTACCCCGTGTTCCATATTGCCCAAATTGTACTACACTAACCAAAAACATAAACTCGATGTGTCATATTACATCATGTGACATATTTCCCTATATGCCATGTTGCCCAATGTCATATTACCGCATATTCGGTTATTCTTTATTATTACATATATACTACCCTAAACCAAAAACACAGACCCGATGTGCCACATTACACCATGTGTCATACTACATCATGTGACATATTTCCCTATATACCATATTGCCCCATGTCATATTACCGTATTTCTGGTTGTCCCGTGTTACCAAAAATATACTACCCTAAACCAAAAACACAGGCCCGATGTGCCACATTATCCCATGTGCCATATTACTCTATGTGTCATATTGCCCCATGTGCCATATTACCCAATATCATATTACCGCTGCTTCAGGAATCGAGGATATTTTTTTAAAAGATAGTACAATATTGTACTAAATATACTACCCTAACCAAAAGCATAGACCCAATGTGCCACATTACCCTGTGTGCCATATTATCCGCCACTTCCACGGCGTTTCGCGGCACGCAAACATTTTTGACGATCATTGAAACTAAAATTTAAAAAAAAAACTAAAAAACTAAAATAAAACTAAAATTTTGTCATTTAAAGTAATAAAAACTGAGGGCAAATTAAAACACTCAAAGTCGAACTCTTTTCAATTTTAAACTTTTAAAATAGAAGCTTAAAAAAGTGTTTTCCTTCAAAAATGTTGTATTCGAACCCTCAATTATTTACAATGCTCTTAATTAAAAAATAAATCAATACATTTGTACATTTTCAAAATTATATCTTTTAAAAAAATTTTAAGTTAAATTATTTTTATTTTATGCCGATACAAATTGATAATTATTCAATTGTTATTTATACATAAAGTTTGTTTTTGTTTTAAACTCTTTTTAAATCTTTACTTAAAATTTGTTTTCCAAATAAAAAAAAATCTTTTTTAAATTACGCGATTAAACAAAATTATTTTATAATCGTGAAACCTATCAAAATCCTTAAAAAGCATAAAAATTTTATTTCGAAATCTTCAAGAATCTACATGTAATTTTAAATTTTCAGAAATCTTTCCAAATTTTAAATTATTTTTGAAATTTTTTCAAATTATGTAAATATTTTTTCAAGCGATTCTTTCAAGTTTTAAATTAGGTTTGAATGTTTTCAGAACTTCTAAGTTGCTCAAATTTTTGGTAAAATAATAATTGTTTAATTATTATTTATACATCAAAATTTAACAATTTCACTTATACAAATTGCATTTTTTTCAATGGAACATTCAAGGCTTTCTATTTCAAATTGTTTACTTTTGAATATCTGCGTTATAATTATAATTTGATTTATAATTGTTCTTTATCTTAATTAAAAAGTTTTAAATTGAATGGGTTAAAAATGGAATATTGTAGACTGACACAATATTTGAATGGGATTTGAAGTTTAATAAAGCCGTTTAATTATGAAACTAATAATTTGAAATTTATATGAAAAAGTTCAATTTTGAAAGCTAAATTCTGTAAATTGTTTAATTTTGAACAGATTCAGAATCCTCTCGTAAAATCAATTTTTAATATTCGAAATACAGTCATAAAATGATATTGCGCAATTATGTGTAACGAATTTTGCGTAAACAGCTTGAATGGACTATTCTAGAACTTATGTGGTTCGTGTCCGAGTTAAGTTTTTAGAATATTCTCGAAAATATCGATGACGTCATAAAATGATATTGCGCAGTTTTGTATAACGAATTTTGCGTAAACAGCTTAAATGGACTATTCTAGAACTTATGTGGTTCGTGTCCGAGTTAAGTTTTTAGAATATTCTCGAAAATATCGATGACGTCATAAAATGATATTGCGCAATTTTGTATAACGAATTTTGCGTAAACAGCTTAAATGGACCATTCTAGAACTTATGTGGTTCGTGTCCATGCTAAGTTTCTAGAATATTATCGAAAATATCGATGACGTCATAAAATGATATTGCGCAATTGTGAGTAAAGAATATTGCGTAAACAGCTTCAATGGACCATTCTAGAGCTTAAGTAGTTCGTGTCCGTGCTAAGTTTCTAGAATATCCTCGAAAGTATCAAGGACATCATAAAATGATATTGCGCAATTGTGTGTAACGAAATTTGCGTAAACAGCTTGAATGGTTCGTGTTCGTGCTAAGTTTCTAGAATATTCTCGAAAGTATCGATGACGTCATAAAACGATATTGCGCAATTGTGAGTAAACAGCTGGAATGGACCATTCTAGAGCTTACGTGGTTCATGTACATGCTAAGTTTCTAGAATATTCTCGAAAGTATCGATGACGTCACAAAATGATATTGCACAATTGTTTAATCATTCAAACTTCTAGAGCTCATGTGGTTCGTGTCCGTGCTAAGTTTCTAGAATATCCTCGGAAGTATCGATGATGTCATAAAATGATATTCCGCAATTGTGAGTAACGAATTTTGCGTAAACAGCTTGAATGGTTCGTGTTAAGTTTCTAGAATATTCTAGATCTAGAAAGTATCGATGACGATAAAAAATATTGTACAATTGTAACGAATTTTGCGTAAACAGCTTGAATGGACCATTCTAGAACTTATGTGGTTCGTGTCCGTACTAAGTTTTTAGAATATTCTCAAAAGTATCGATGACGTCATAAAACGATATTGCGCAATTGTGAGTAAACAGCTGGAATGGACCATTCTAGAGTTTAAGTGGTTCATGTCCATGCTAAGTTTCTAGAATATTCTCGAAAGTATCGATGACGTCACAAAATGATATTGCACAATTGTTTAATCATTCAAACTTCTAGAGCTCTTGTGGTTCGTGTCCGTGCTAAGTTTCTAGAATATCCTCGAAAGTATCGATGATGTCATAAAATGATATTGCGCAATTGTGAGTAACGAATTTTGCGTAAACAGCTTGAATGGTTCGTGTTATGTTTCTAGAATATTCTAGATCTAGAAAGTATCGAAGACGATAAAAAAATATTGTACAATTGTAACGAATTTTGCGTAAACAGCTTGAATGGACCATTCTAGAGCTTAAGTGGTTCATGTCCATGCTAAGTTTCTAGAATATTCTCAAAAGTATCGATGACGTCATAAAATAATATTACGCAATTGTTGAATCATTCAAACTTCTAGAGCTCAAGTGGTTCGTGTCCGCTCTAAGTTTCTAGATAATTCATTGAATTAAAAAATTAATTTTGCAATTAAATGTATTATCTTTAAAGAAGCAATAAATAATCCTTGTTTTGATAACTATACTAATTGAGACAATAAATCATTTTGAAGCTGTTTACGCAAAATTCCTTACTCTTGGAGGACCTTGGATTAGAACCGGCATTACTCATCTACTTTTGCCATTAAATTATCGATAAAAAATGACGTAAAATTGCAAACATTTTGAACACTGCTAAATGGAGCGAACATCAATAAACTGCAGTCTGCACGGAGATAAACAATTGAGCGCTGGCAACAAATAAGATCGTTACTATACAGATTACAGTTGCCCCGAGGCGTTTCAGATGGAAAAACAAATATTTTTTTGAAGTATATCTAGGACAGAAAACATCAAAGGAAGCTGATATATTCTCCCCAAGGTAAAAGTAAGTTAAAGAGGAGGCTGCACTCCAGTCAGGTCGCCTTGATCCGAAAGCCGAGTGCGAATAATTGATTCGCTGAATAGTCACGATCGGGATTGATCGCTTTCTGCGAATATAGGCAAATGCTTCAGGCACAGTCCTTTTTGCCCCGGAATAACCGAATCGCTTTTAGGGTGCTTCCTCTCGGCACCCACTTTCAGTTCAAGGATGTAGGTGTAGGTGTGTAGGACAATCAAGACTCAAAGTGCACCTACCTGGTTTCACTTCCAGAATTTCATCATCTCCAGAATCCATAGAATTGATGACTATGCTCATTTTTATTCTGATAATATTTCGTCATTTAAAAAAAAACTCAAATCCTGGAAAAAAATTCCGACAATTCCAGGTTTTTTTTTGGTATCAAGTTTTTTCTGGTATAATTTTTCATACTACTTTTTTAGTTTCCAAGGATTTAATTATTATGTTTAATTCAGAAAGTTTTGACAAATTGTATTAAAAGATATTCTTAAATATATTATCAATTTATCACCATCGCTTAATGAAATAATTAGATAATACTAAAAACGTCATTATTATTTCTTGAATTTGTCACTAAATTTCATGAATTTGAATAATACTTTAAATAAATTTTTTATTTTATTTTCTTATACTTAAAATTCAGTGCATTTTTAGGTAAAAGTAATGTGGGTACTATATTAAATTTAATTTCAACCACTTAAAATTCCTAACTTTCAAGTAAAAATATTGCATTTTCAACAAGATAGATGAATTTTTAACCAAATAAATGAATTTTCAACCAAAAAGATTAATTTTTCTCCGAGTAGTTGAATTTTCAACTAAAAAAGATCAGTTTCTAACCAAAAATGGAATAGTGAAATTTTCAGTTGAAAAAATTAATTAAAAAAAAAATAATGTTTATCCAAAGTGATGAATTTGCAAACAAGAAGATTAATTCTCTAACAAAAATACGATTTTTCAACAAATTACATGCATTTGTAACCAAAAAAGACCAATTTTCCATCGAATATTTGAACTAAAAAAATATCAAAATTTAACTAAAAATGGAATAGTGAAATTTTCAGCCAAAAAAATTAATTTTCAACTAAAATTATGAATCTTTAACTGGGAAAGTTTAATATGAAAGACATACAAAATACGTGAATTTTGAACGAAATAGTGCAATTTTCATGCTAAAAAATGAGGTTTCTACAAAACAATTGTATTTTCAACCACATAATTACATTTTCAACCAAAAAGATCAATTTTCTACCAAGAAAATAAATTTTCAATTAAAAAAGACGGATTCTCAATAAAATACATAAATTTTTAACCAAACAGCTCCATTTTCAACCGGGAGGATTTTTTTTCGCCAAAAAGGAAAAATTTTCAGCAAATTACAGAAATTTTCAAACAAATTGTTGAATTTTTAAACTAAAAAGATTAATTTTTAGACAAAAATGGAATAGTTAAAAATATTCATTAAAAAAAATAATTTTCAATAAAAAAACTAATCTCCTACAAAACAGTTGAATTTTAAATTTTCAAGACAAAAAGACTTAAATTTTAAGTTAAAAAAAAAAAATAATTTTCAACAAAATACATGAATTTTCAACTAAAATAGACAAATTTTCAACCAAATTGTTGAATTTTTAACCACAAATTTTCAATAATAAAAAAAATTGTCAACCAGACATTGAATTGTTAAATTTTCAGTTAAAAAAATTAATGTTCAACCAAAGAAATGAATTATCAACTGGAAAAGCTGAATTTTAAACCAAAAAGATGTATTTTCAACAAAGAAGATTAATTTCTACCAAAAAAGACGAATTTTCAATTAAAAAAGTATAATTTTTCAATCAAAATTTAATAGTTGAATTTGCAGCTAAAAAAATTTATGTTTAACCGAAGAAATGAATTTTCCACTAAGGTGATGAAATATTCAATTGAAACAGTAGTTAAATTATCAGTTTAAAAAACAAACGAATTATCGACAAAAAAAAATTATTTTCAAACAAAGAGATGAATTATCAACTGGAATAGTTGAATTTTAAACCAAAAAGATTAATTTTGAACCAAGATTAATCTCAACCAAAAAGGACCAATATTCAATTAAGAAAGGCAATTTTTCAACAAAAAATTGAATAGTTAATTTTTTAGATAAAAAAGTAAATATTCAACCACAGACATGAATTTTCAACTAGAAAAAATAGAATATTCAAATTGAAATTACATTTTCAATTTAAAAAATAATAATTTTCAAGCAAACAAAAAACTAATTTTAAAAAAATGTTACGTTTTTAAACAACATGATGAATTTTCATCTAAAATTATTAAATTTTCAACTGGACTTTTTAACCAGAAAGAGGAATTTTCAACAAAAAACTAATTTTCAACAAAACAATTAGATATGTTATTTTTTGACAAAGTAGTTCAACTTTCAACAAAATTGTGGAATTTTCTACCAGGATAATTGAATTTTCAACAAAAAAAGATGAGCAAGCCAAGAAGATTGAATTTCTACCAAAAAATACGAAATTTAATAAAAATACAAGAATTTTCAACGATATAGTTGAATTTTTTGTACCAAAAAGGATGAAATCGATACCAAAATAGATGAATTTTTAGACCAAAAAACGATTTTTTTACAAAACAATTGAATTTCCAACCCGAAAACATTAATTTTCAACAGAAAAAGTTAAATTTTAACTAAACAGTAGCATTTTTAATCAAAAAGGATGAATTTTCAACAAAGAGGAGAAATTTTCTACCAAAAGACGAATTTTCAAGAAAATACATGAATACTTAAGTAAATGGTTGTATTTTTAGCTAGAAAAAAATAAATTTTCAATTACAATTATTAATTTTCAACTAAAAATGGATGAGTTACATTTTCAGTTAAAAAAATTAATTACCAACCAAAAGAAAAAAAATTTCAACACAATTTTGAAATTAATTTTTAACAAAGTATTTAAACTTTCAACAAAAAAGTAATAGTTGATATTTCAACCAAAAAAGATTTTAATTTTAAATAAAAAACAATTCAATATAACCACAAAAAAAAGTAATTTTCAACCAATCAGTTGCATTTTTAACCAAAAAGGATGGAAATCTACTAAAATAGTTAAATTTTCAATCCTAAAAAACGCATTTTCATCAAGAAAGTTGAATCTCGGACTAAAACAAAAATGACGTTTTAACAAAAGTAGATCAATATTCAACAAAAGAATTAAATTTTCAACCAAACAGTAAATTTTCTAACCAAACGAGATGAATTCCGAATCAAAAATATAATAGATCTCAAAAACAAAATGAGTGAACTTTTAACCAAAAACAGTTGGATTTACTTATTGAGTTCTATTTATTTAGGAATTATTTAAAATAGGAAAAAATAAAAATAGGGGGAAAAGGCTGGAACTGAATAAATTATGCAAACTAACTAAAACTTTTTAATTAAGATTGAAAAGAATTCCATTTTATCATGAATAATTTTTGCAAAATAAACAGGAAAAAGATTCATAATTAAAAAATGAAAGTACAAAACAAACTAAAACTATTAAAAAATTAAGCACTGACCTAAAAACTTCTTAAAAATAATTAAAGCGTATAAAAAGACTAAAAATACCGCAAAGATAAGGGTAACCACAAGAAAGACACTTGCAATTAAACTTTTTATTTGTTTATTTACTTATTTAGACTTGTCGGACAGGCCGACGATCACAACGAGATATATAGTTTTTTCTTGTTTTAATTCTTGTATAACGGATAACCAAAAAAAGACACTCTCTTCGCTCATAGAAAAAAATCAATTCACACACCCACACACAACCATTCATACCTGTATCACCGAGCACGTATACATTCGCTAAATTTAATAGTCATTAATCACACCGAGAAAACTCAATTTGATCGAATACAAATACATTTGATATTTTTTTCCTCTTTTTTTTTTATAGAACCAATGCCTTTTCGACACAGTTAAAGCACTGGAACATTGTCCCCTTTTCTCAGTGTTTTGCGATAAACTGGACATTCCATAGATACGCAATTTTCTATGAAATCTAGGCCTGTGTCATTACCGATCACACTGATCAACACTAGATTCGAAATACGAGTTAACAATTCACATGATCGTTAAATAGATTTGAACTTTTTAGACCAGACATGCCCAACTCGGGGAAATTCCCTGCCAGAACACATGTTCCGCGTCCCTACTCTTTCTCCTAGAGAGCGATAGAGGTGGTAGACGCGTGGGAGAATCTCTACTCTTTGACGTACGCGTCTACCACCTCTCTCGCTCTCTGGGAGAAAGAGTAGGGACGCGGAACATGTGTTCTCGCAGGAAATTTCCCCCAGTTGGGCATGTCTGTACTTAGACGTACAAATGTGAAAATATACAACGAAATTTTACCCTTCACTTGAATTGAGATATTCCCTATTCGGAAGTATACTAACTTTTATCAAAAAAGTACTGATATTAAAAATAAAACGAGTTTTTTTCTTGTCAAAACTTATTTTACAACTTATTTGGGGTATTCTCTCGGACTTGGTGTGCGTTCAAAATAATTTGGCTCGCGAGTCGAGAACATTGGATTTATTCGAAGAAAGATTGATGGAAGTAATGAACATTTTAGAGCTCGTTAACCACACTATTTTCAACGCTACAATTGACCAAGCTTCTGCACTCGGACAAGTTGAAATTTTCACATAGAAGCAACAACATTCATGAGCGTACACGCTACGACAGAAAGACTCCAACATCTGTGCGTCAAATTGCAAAATTTTTTGCTATAAATGTCGATTAACATTGCCGAGTTGATCTATCGAAAATGAATCATTCGGCTGACGAACCTAGAAATCGTGCGCGCACGCGTACAATCACGATTTTATACTTAAAGTGAATCATCACAACGTTGTTACATCAACGTACTTAGCGATCAGTGGTATAATATATTGATAAATATAACTATGCACTAAAACATGCACAGCAGAGTGTAAAGCTATTTTATTTTTAGAAATAACACGGAAAAAAGAAATGCTCGACTATTTATGGTTCAATACTTTCCAAACATTTTCAATGTTAACTTCACACAAAGATAATAATTAATTACAGTTCAATAGATGTATCGGCAAAAGTTTACTAAACCATAAATAGCTGCAGATCACATCTTTTTTCGGTGCAATATTAATTAATTCCTAATCTTCTCCCTCTCACACTGAAAAAATAGTTGGTTGGGCCAACTATTTTGTTAGTAAAATCAGGTAAACTAGTAATTTTATCAGTTGTCTCAACCATTCTTATTTTCGAAGGTTGTAACAACTAATAAAAATTGTCATTACCGTGCTTTCTAACAAAATAATCTAAACTATCTAGAATTTTCAGAGCTTTTCAATTTGTTTCTCATCCATTTAACGGACTTTTCCTATTCATTTCGACATTTTTTTTCAGGCAATCTTTCCTTTAATACTTGAGTTTCTGGAAACGCGATTTACCGACAAAAAAAAAGGAACTAAACGGACAACTAACTTAAAATTAAAGCGGCATGCACGCAAATTGGACACAGTTTTCGTTTGATTGAAAAAAAAAATTGTAAAAATGAGATCAGCGCCATTTACGATGCGACTTTCCGCACGAGAACACGTAGTACAGGCAATGATAAAGACGTCGTTGATATATAATCGATGCTTCGGCAAAAGAAAATTACAGACAAAAATTTTTTTGTATCCAAAGACTGGACTAGGTCCAAATTTTTCTTACACGTCAGAATTTCGATATCGTAACCCAAAATTGAAAAAACGGTATTTTTTAGCCATAAAACAATAGCACACGAACAGCAATTTTTTCTTCTTAAAAGTATTTACGCCATCGTTCGGTACTCTCTTTTACCTTTCATTTCCATTTTGGATCATTCCGAACCGATTCTTTGTGATTTCGCCGTGCGGTCCCACAGACCGCACGACCATTACCATTTCAGATTTACATAGAAGATGAAGTGAATAAAGTTGTATTATTCGATTGATAAAGGTTTTTGAGTTTGCTGAATCCGAATTTAAGGATATTTGATAGTTTTTTGGTGTGAAACTGCAATGGTTAACTTTCACGTATGGACGTGATTTTTTCATACTTATCAGTACTTATCGTTATCTAACTTATACAAGTATACGAAGGAACACTGAAATATGTGAGACATTAATAATTTGGATATACTACCGAAAAGGTCACCTAAGAATATTGACATGATACTTGGCCTAGGGGTTCCTTTTAGACCTAGTTGAACGCATTAAAAGGATTTTTGGCGCAGATCAATATAAATTAAGTTATTAATAATTTTGCCTTTTTTTTTAATTAGTTTTTTTTCAAAATCTGGAAAAATATTGATTTTGGAAAAAAATTTGTTCACAAAAGTTGTAGATCTCGTCGAAACACATATTTTTT
>CAKNYM010051067.1:0-60233 GCA_932195095.1 Andricus curvator
CTTAAGTAGACGGTCTAGATTCGGTCTAGCCAGACGATCTCTCTACTTAAGACTGTCACGAAATTTTTCCACACGGGCTTTTGTAAATATTTGTAAACTCTGCTTGCAGTAACGTCACATACCAATAATATTACAGTTTTAAGTAGTTAAGAGATTTTTAAGCGTTTTCTTCTGAATGAAGCACTCCCTCCCGAAATGGTTATTCATGATTATTTCGAAAAAGGTGCATCGGGAAGAAATTAATTTTTGCAGGCAACTTGTACATAAAATATAGATGAAAAATCTTGATATTCGCTTTTTCTTTGTCGGCCATACTTTCCGAGATATCCACCCTGGGAGTAGAGGGTGAGTTTGACCGCGCGGATTTCACGCTCCTGTCGTAGCTCATATCTCCAAACAAGAGGGTCTTTCGACGAAAATGCATTGAACTGAAGTTGTAGAACGGAAAATTCTATATAATTTCAGTACTATACACTTTTATCCAGAAACGACCTCATTTTGAGATATGAGCTACGAAAGGAGAGTACGATTCGCGCGGCACAACTCACCCCCTACTCCCAGGTTGGATATATGGGAAAATATGATTGACAAAGGAAAAGTGAATACCATGATTTTTGATGCATATTTTATGTACAAATTGTCTGCGAAAATTCATTTTTTTGCCGATGCACCCTTTCCAAAATAATCGCCGAAAACCAAGTTTTGGGGTTGTTTTTCTCGATTTAGGGGTATTTTCATCCTTCATCCCGGGTCAAAATTATTTTTTATTAACTTCGTATGCCTTCAGGAATATGCATGCCAAATATTAATCATTTTTTTTTTTCAAAGTTCATAAGTGTTAAAAACTTTTGGTCCGCCATATAGAATTTTTTTACCTCAAATTCGTAATGAGCAACCCCAATAAACATATACACAGTGTTTTCGTTGCTCTAGGACTTAGTTTATTCAATTTATTCAAGTTTTTCATCGCTTTTTGGAAATTTTTGAAAAAAAATATGCATTTTCAAATTAGCATACAGATTTTTTTAAACATTTTACTAGACATATTTAGTAACACAATGCAAAAGGTTTCATCAAAATCAGTGGAAAGCCGCCGGGTTCTGAGGTATAAACCTTAGTTGACTCCTCTATATACATTTCACCACAAACTGCAAGGCACGAGGGCGGAATATGTATTCGAGCGCGAAGTTTAAATGTGCGTCTTCGATTCGACGCAGCGGGAAGATTTTTTCTCCTGCACGAAAGGCGTATAAAACTAAACAAGATGACCCAGGTCCTAGACTCTTGTTAGGGGAGAGAAGGATTGAGCGTAAGAGTGTGGCTGTGCGAATGAATAAGATGGGAGAATGCATGTCTAGATGAGAAGTCTGAGAGTGAAAGTGGGGATTAATGAAGGCAACGAGAAGGCGGCGAAGAGCTTTTGTAGTGCATCGTTCAGTCTTCGCAGGCGAGGGCTTCTCGGATGACAATTATTTCTTGAGTGCGTGGAGGTAGGTGGGTGCCTACCTGACTTTTAATTTATGTTGAAAAATTTATAGCCGGACGACATTGTATTCAGGTGTCCGAGGGCCAAGAAACACTGGTCCCGCAACGCACGCTCCGTATAAAAATTCTCCCCAACAAAGTCGGGAGTCGTGTGCGTGAGTGTGTTTCAAGAGCAAAGAATCCTCGTGGATCCTACGCCGCTATTGTGGTGTCGCATCGTGGGTATCTGACATGGGGAGTAACCGTGGTAGTACGTTCGGACACCCTGGTATTTGAGGGATGCTTGTCGCCTGGATGCGATGGGACGATGAAATGAACTTGTATGCGCGATATATACATAGCGACATCAACGTTATGTCGTCCGTCGTCTATTCTATGGGGAGGCGCTGGCGACGATAATGCTCCGAGGGTCTGCAGGGGAAAGTGACCGAAGTGACAAGAGTGCGCCAAGTGTTGAAGGGACAGACGACTGAAGATGAAAAGTTTAGAAGCACAGACTCCAAAGAGGCTACGTGCTCCAAGTTTAGGCCCTCTGTCAATAGATAAATATTTTCCTTCACCGGATTTCTAGTAAAACGATACTATAAGCGTACAATCTTTTTACAAAAAGAAATTACTATATGAGTTACTAACCTCTTGTCGAACGTAAATATGAAAATTTTTATCAATTTTCGCCTACATAAAAGACCGAATTCTGCTTTATAGTGGGATAGCTGTCTGCAAGGTTGTATTCCACAGTAAAGCCAGGGGTTCGATTATACAAAAGTGATATGAAATTTATATAAAGTCACGTGAAGTCACTGAGTTACTCAAAGTCACACGAAGTCATTTGAAATCACTTGAAATTTGAACTCACAGATGTCCTGTCATTCTGAATTCAGGTGAAGGTATCTAGTGTCACGCATGAAGTCAGACTGAAACTGACAAACTGAAATACGCACATAGTTTAATTCGTGGGTAATTGGTCTCTAAAATTAAATTTATTTGCAGTCACAGAATTCACTGGTCACTTGATGACATCTAAAGATGCATTGAGAAAAATATTAGGGCCAACTATTTTTTTGAGTTCTCTTGAAATCAGGTTAAGAGGTCTGTTAAGCTGGAACAACAGTATCGACCTATATAATAATTTAGTGCTCATTCAGGGCTAATTTAGGCCCATATTGCGAAAATTAGGGTTCCGTGTCTTTTGTTTTTGTATAAAATGGTATTTGCTATGGATAACGTTAAGCTTGCCACCATGCTATCGTACCAAAAATTAATAAATCAAGTTTCTCTTTATATTATAATTTAAGGCTCATGTAGGGGGTAATGTAACCTAGAAAAACTCACCTGAAAAAATCAATTTCAAATGATTCTCGGGGGGCAATTTTTTTTCCTCTTGGAAGCTCAAATCCATATTTGAGGCAATATTTAAATATTGCATCTACAAAGCAGCAGAAAAAAAATAAACAGAACTGGCACGATATTCAAAATAGAAGAATTATTCCAACAGACATAGGAGTTTATTTCGAAATTTTTTGAGACATTATTTTACTTTTACTGTATTTTTCCTTCTTTTAGTGTTTTTATAAAAATATATTTTTAATAAGATACATTTGTCATTAATTTTAATAATTTATTACAACTTTATAAAAATTATCACTCTTTTAGCTGTTGGAATAATTTTTCTATTTTGAATATCGCGCCAGTTCTGTTTATTTTTTCTGCTGCTTTGGAAATGCAATATTTAAGAAATTTAACATATTTATCGCAAGAATTAACAATTCGCAGGGACCTTCCGCCTCAAATATGGATTTGAGCTTGCAAGAGGAAAAAAAATTGCCCCCCGATAATCACTCGTTACTCTAGCATTCGGAATTGATTTTTTCAGGTGAGTTTTCTAGGTTACATTACCCCGTACATGAGCCTTAAGGCTCTCGGAATATTATTATCAAACTTTCTTCAAAATTGTTTGAACAATTATTTAAAAAAAAAATGTACGACAAATTAATTACACAGTTTTTTTTACCATACATATTTTCAGGCTCATTTAAGGCTCTGGAAATATGATTTAATTGTCCTATCAGGTAATTACCAGGAGTAAAAATAATACAAATAAGGTAAAATTGCAATATTTAACTCTGTACTTGCAGCCACTGTGCTGTATGCGTAGCAAAAAGGGAACCTGACAAGAAAAGGATAAGAGTAAAATTAACGCGGTTGGCATGAAATTCCTGGGCAATGTATGCGGTAAAACGCTAATGGAAAAAGTCAGTAATGAGACGATTTCTAAAGAATGTGATATAGAGGAATCAGTGTTTGACAGGAGTGAAAGAAATTTTTTGAGATGGTTCGGGCATGTTGAGAGAATGAGAGAAGAACGACTGACAAAACAAATGCATACAAGTAAAGTAAATTATAGCGTATCCAGAGGCAGACCAAGGAAAGAATAGTCGGAATGTGTGAATCAGATCTTAAGTCGAAAAGATATAAAAAGTCATGAAAACACAAGAGTCAATGGAGTAAGAGGCAGCTGAAACGAAAGACCTTGGATACTAATGGGCCCGCAAGGAGGGCTTTACATGGTGACTTCATGAAACTCTTCGCCTGGGGTGATTGCTAGAGAGATTCATCAGCGACCTGAGTCGGCGCAGTATTGTGGAACGAACGTGTTGTTTAAATAAGCAACACGAGAATTCTAGATTAATTAAAAAATCTATGCCCCCCCCTTATACTGCCTCGTACACTTCCCTGTCACTGTTCTTATCTGAACTCCTTGATCCCCGACAGTATAACGATGCTAGAATCGAAAGAGTCACGCTTACCCCGAAAGGGATTTTGCTTAATGGTATAATAATAAATAATAATAATCATAATTTCAGGATCATTTAGGGCTCTTTAAATATTGTTGGTCGTAATTCGTCCAATTTTTCCTTTTACATTTTTTTATAATATATTAACAATATACAATATTCAACAAACAATATATTTATCAAATATTAACTTTATAAACTTATTGTCATAACATAATTTCAGACTCATTTAGGGCTCTGTAAATATCGTGGACCGTAAGTCATAAAATTTTTTTCTTTTTTTTGTTGTTAATATAATATAGTGTTTTGCCAGCTTATCATTATAAAAAATACTTAAAGAAGTTAATGAAACCCGTTTAGGGCTCCTCAAATATCACGGGTCGAAATTCGTCCGATTTTTTCCATTTTTTTTGTAATATGTACATGGACAAAATGTATGTAGAGTTTAAAACTATTTTGACTGTTTATTTAACAACATATTTTAAAGTCTTCTATTAACCTTTGAAAGATTACCCAAAGTTAAGGAAAACGAGAGGTTGCTTGAGGGAAATAGGAAGGGGAAATGAAGCGTAAAAGGGGGTGCCTGATTCGAAGACAAATACTCGAAAGACAAAAAAATTATCAGGTTTCGTAGCGCAGTAGTTATAGTATTGAATTTTAATCCTAACATAAGAGTCAAGCGTTCGAGTCCTGAACCGAAGAAAAATATTTATTTATTTTTCTCAATTAAATTCGTTTTACTCAATAGAAAATCTGGTTCCGACGAATCACATTCGTGCATTAATCGAGTCACATTAGACGAGAAAAGTCGAAGTACTGAAATTCAAAGCTGAAAGAATTTTTTGGTTAAAAGCGTTCAAAGAGTTGTCTTATTGAAACTTAGGAACCCTCATTGCTAAAAATTGAGATTTGTTTATTCTGGCCAGTCACTCTGTGTAAATTTGTTGCCGCATAATCGTTAAAAGGAGGGTGGGGGTCTGGAGAGGACCGATAATCCGTTACGTACTTTAAGTATAATCCTGCCAATTCTTGATTTTCGAAACCAAAAAAAATCTTTGATATTCAGCAGGACTTGCAGTCTAAAGATCTGTACACAGAAAGTGGATATATTCTTTTTTATAACAATAAACATTCATTACATGCGCAGCTTACTCAGCGAAAGCGCAGCTTAATTAACAAATTCAGTATAGGATGTAAAAGGTTTGATGAGGACTCATTTACGTATTTACACTACGTTTTACTCGAAACGAACAATCCGCGAGAACGTGTAAAAAAATGGTTGCAATTATCAGTTTTTACTTAATAACCAGAGTGGCTCTACCTAGATTGGCTCGAGGGGTTCTGGGCTTCAATAGAACACCTCTTTAAACATTTTAGGCAAACAAAATTTCTGGTAGCTTCAAGTTCTAGCACAAATGTTAATTTGACTGGACTATATATCCTTTCATTGCATACTACAATTCAATTTTTATTTTATATCTAGCTTTAAACATTTCTTTCTTTTTAATTGAGTTTTTAAAATTCTAAGTTTGTTTTTAAATTATAAAATGGGCATATTGAAAATGTTATCCATCCTAAACGGAGAGGTACTTTCGGTTTAATTAGCAGAACGAGAAACGTTCACATTTATGTGCTATCGCTTTTTGATTTGACTAGTGGAACTTTTCGCGGCAAGTTTAATTAAAGCGACCACCTCTGTCCGCTCGAGTCAAACTTTCGGAAGTAGTTAAAAAAGACTCGGATATTTCATCGACTTCATCCGAGTAAAAATGTTCCCACGCACAGCTGCTAAAAATTGCGCAACATAGTGTGGAAGTAACTTTATAGCATTTTAACTGCCAAGGTGTCGCTCAGTCATTCGGGAGCTTGAAATACGTTCAAACTTTTTCCCATTTTTCACCCGCTTCCGTATTTACTCTGGACCAATAACTAACACAAAACACTTTTTACGAAAGGCTCCACGAAAGGTATATTATACAATATCTTTAGTCTGTCAACTCGTACAATCAGGTCAACAAAATTTAAAGAATTGATGTTGATATTTAACGATATTATTAAATTATACATATAATTTCCTTTTTAAATCGAAATAAATCACCAATACCTCGCGTAATACTTATTCTTTAACTTATTCCCATGTTCTGCGTTTATTAGGTACTTTTATCTACATTACTTTAAAAAACTTAATGTAATCTCGTCAGGTAATTTGCGAAACTGGTTTTATTTTTCGAGTAAAAGGTTTCGTGTGTACTTTGGAGACCGAAATTGCCTCGCGTCAAATCTCTGGTAATGATTGGCTCGCACGTACCCCTTTGCGAAACGAATCCATATGTTATGCTTTTCAAGCCGATTCAGGGAGTTACAGTTGTAGGTGCATTCGGCACAAAACAGCTGATTTCCAACGTTCCATTTCTCCCCTCGAACTTGTCCTTCACCACTGCTGCGAACCATTCGACGCGGGTATTTACCCTCCGACGATTCCACACCCTCGTTCGTGCCTGCACCAATTCGCACCACCCGAAGCGGTCCACGGAAATCAATAGTAATGCGAAGAACAGTCTCGTTCCAATAGTCTCTAGTATGATTGCGAATCTATGAAAATTGCTCGACCCGGGATGATAAAGGAACATTATCGTTCCTTATCTTCCCAGACGAATAATCTTCAAGTTTCGTTCTAGAAAGATAAGATGGCCTGAGATAAATACTGTCAGAAATGTATTTTCCTTAATTTAAAAATTGCAAGGACCATCCATAAATTACGTAACAGCTCTTTTGGGTGAGGAGGTTCGGAAAATATTACGATTTGTTACATAGGAGTTGGTTTGTCTGCGATAAGTTTCCAAAAAACTTTTCAATCAAATTTTTCTTTGGTACACTTTTTTGTGGTGAAAAAAGGCAGTTTAAGTTCGTTAGCCAGCCTTCTACCACCAATACTATAAAAGGTTCAACAGTAAAGTTTCTAGCCTTAAAAAGACCTACAAAACTGCCCTTAACCGTTTTTTGATAACAAGGTACTAGATTTGTGTGCCTTGTTTAGTGCCTTCTACTACAAACATTGAAGGTTTTCACCATAAATTACAGCTAATAAAGATTATTGCAAAATAAGTAATAAAATAATAATAACAATAAAGACTAAAATTTGTACTTTATTTTGTAATATCTGAATAAGTAGTCCCAGGCGTAGGTCTGGGTATAGAAAAATAATATAAAATGCATTTAATATATCATAGAGTTCAAAATAATATAGAATAATTCGTGTTTTAAACATACGTTAATTGAGTGCCCAAAGTAGCTTTAACAAAAGTGAGTTCACAATTACCAAATGACAATCGTCAATGATTTGTCCTTTAATTAAAAAAGATTCAAGCATAAATGTGGGGGAGCACAAATACCGAGCGCGAAACGCGAGGTAAATATAATATCGAGCGCTAAGCGCGAGATACGACAGACGCGCGTCCTAGTGCGAGCCGTGCGCGATGAGAATTTTCTCGCGCAGCGAACAGATTTTTTCCATCATTCCGTAAAAAAATATCCATAAAAACAAAGTTTTCTCATAATTTTTGAAATTACTACTACCCGCGAGAGCATTCAAAATTTTGTAAGTTTATCAGATTAGGCTAAAATATTTTTACAAATTTCAAGGTATTTTTAAAGAACTTCGACGGATATCGGGAGATTTTATAAGATTTAAAAGGATTTCAGTAATTTCAAAGAGTTTAAAGGTTCTCAATAAGATTTTGTAACGAATTTTTCAGGATCCCAAAGGATTTCATAGAACTTCACGTATTTCAAGCGATTACAGGGAATATCATCAGATTTTATGTAACTTGACGAGATTTTATAATGTTGAATACAATTCCAAAGAATTTATTCACAAGGACTGAGGGATTTCTAAGCATTTCAAAGATTTGGAGAAATTTTCAATATTTCTAGGTATTTCCTAAATACCTAACACCAATATACCTATCTACCTTATACCTATATACCTAAATACCTTACACCTATATACCTATATAACTTATACCTATCTACTCTATACCTATACACCCATATACACACTACTATTCTCCAACCGAGCAAGTCACGCCTACCCCGAAAGGGAAATGGCTTAATGGTATAATAATAAATAATAATAAGTAATTTTCATGATTTTAAAGAATTTTTAAGATTTTCAAGAATTTTAAAGACTTTAGGCTATTTTAAAAAATTCCAAGGTATTTAAATAGCTTTTAAGAAATTTCAAAGGATTTTAGAGATTTTTGGGTATTTTAAAAGACTCCAAGGAATTTTTAAGAACCTTTAACAATTTATAGAGGGAGAGAGGTTAAAAAAATGCCAAGGAATATTATCCGATTTCATGTAACTTCACGAGATTTCAAGGGATTTTATAATATTGTAATGGAATTCCAAAGAATTTATTCATAAGAATTGAGGTGTATTTTAAAGGATTTCGAATATTTAAAGAGGTTTTCAAATATTTCAAGGCATTTCCAAAGATGATAAAGAATTTAAACAATTTAAGGGTGTTTAAAACTTTTTCCCATAAAACCAACATTTTTTCAGTCTTTGACATTACTAATACCCAAAAAATCATTCAAAATTTTTTTAATTTATCGGGCTTTGCACTGTTTACTAAATACATCTTAAGATTTGGTGATCTACTTTTCTAGAGTTTACGACAGATTAAACAAGATGTGAAAATATCTAAAATTGTTAGTAAAGTTTTTTGAACTTCTAAATGGTTGCTAATAATATTAACTTAAGTTATCTGATAAAAGGTTTGAGAAAATTGTATAATATAATTGTATATTACATTTTACTAGCATTTATTATGATTGCAATCATTCTTTAAAATGTTTAGGTTATTTTATAGATCACGTTTAGCTTTTCGAAAAATCTAGAAAAAGGAAAAACCAAAATTATATAATTGAAGATACGCACTAGTAATTTTTAAAAAATGTTAAAAAGTTAAGTTTTTGATGAATATTTTTCTACTAAATAACACAGCTTTTTATTCTTTTTAATTTTCGACGAGTGTATAGTTTCTTTGCTGCATGTTCCATATTGTTTTATTTTTCTTTCTTTTCATTTTAATAACTTTTAATTATTTGGTAATTCGGGTGTCTTGTGTAGTACGTAACTTAATTGTATTTAATAAGACATGGCTGAAATAATATGAAAAAATGACGTAACATGGGGAAGGGTGGTCCACACTACTTTGCTACGACTTATTACATGGCTAAATAAAACAAACTGTCATAAAGTAGCACGTATGGTTTAAACTCTCTGTTAAAAATATTCTGGAAATGATATATTTTTTCAAGATAGTGCACTCGTCCTGAGAGGAAATGTGAACGGAAGTAGGTCGAACTTGGAGAATAAGCTCGATCGAATTTCGGTAGGTGATGAATCAGGTTTTGTAAATACGGGCTTTTTGCTTCGAAACATGGCTAGGCAAACTTGAGCACAATAAAACGGTCGGTTACCCTATATTAAGGTGCTATACATGAAACTCCAGATGGATATACCTACCATATAAGCGGCTGCATTCCGCAAGCAGAAGCGTCAGACAGGTAGACGGCAAACAGCGTCTGTGAGGAGTTGAAGTATCCCCATTATACATAATACAGGGCCTCCCGAAACGACGCGACGCTTCGCTCTTTCAGCAGGTGACCCAAACTCACACGACTGCACGCTATATAGCTATACCTATAGTATATTCTTATTTGTAAAATAAAATCCTGGTAGTTCAAACAAGTTTAGGAAATGAAGCATAGTTTCTCAATTTACAATATAATTCAATTCTTCCTCGCATACAATTTCAAAGAAAGTCGCATCAAATTTTGAAAAAAGTCCACAAAAATTCGCATCAAATTTTTTAAGATAATAAAAGAAGCAATATCAGACACTAAATGACTAAAATAATAACTTTATTTCTCTAGGAATATAGAATACATCATTCTCTTTCAGTTTCAAATATTATTTGCACAATCAAAATAAACTTTAAAATTAAAAACATTTGTTACCAATAGTCATTAAGCTTGAGGGACCCGTGTGGAAAAATTTCGTGGCAGCCTTGAATCATGCTAAAGCCAGTACAGTTTTTCTCAAGTCTGTCTATTCACGCAATACTAGCCTGGCGCTACACTGGCGCTGTCTAGTTTTACTACGTGTTTGATTCAAACCTTTCTGCTGTCTAGTCCCATTCTTGGCGCTATCTAGGAGTTCGTTACGAATTTGAATATATACACTGAAAGAAATAATTCGATGATACACGCATAATTCTGGTTATTCCAACCATAATGTATTGCTCGCTCAGCTACAGCGATACAGTTTGCGTATTTTACCCATACCATAATTGCTGAAGCAATATTACTGCTTGAGTTATAAGTTTTAATAGATATTTCCAAACATAAGATGACTGTAGTAGAACGAATTTACGGTTGTGTCAGACTGAATTTGGTTGTGGTAAATCAACCATACGCAGGCTTGTCTCATCTGCTCCTGCCGTTGAGGAGATCTAAGCATACCGTTCGGATAGTCTAATGTTAGGCATGTCTGATGTACAATGCTAATGAGGTTGCATCCTCCATACTGCAGTGCAGTTAAAATTGATTTAAAAATTCGATTTTTTGGTAGTTTTGTTATTATTCCAAATTATTAATTATAATATTTGTGTATCTGTGAAAAATAGTTTCCAATTGGATTGCATACAAAAAATTCATATATGATTCTCAAGATACAAAAATAAAGGCAAATAAATGCCACTTGTTTGTGAAAATAGCTATAGGGTCCAGCCTTATTCATGAACAACTCTTATGCAAATTTCGGAGTAAGGTATCAAAAGCCTCCTCACTCACCTCATTCTCTATAAAATATTACGAAAATAATAATCTACACAGTTTGTTTACGCGTTTTCATGCTTCAAACTTACTATAAACGTGAGGTTATGTTTGAGAATTGCATTCAGTAAAAGATATTTTTGACACATAATAATAACAGAAAACTAACAAAAATCAGAAACCTGAAGACAGCGACTGATGCCGAATCGACGCGCACCTCACCGGTTGATCAATCGCGCACACCAGAATACATTGATTGGTATGGCTGAATCAAGCAACCAGCCGGATGCCCAATGCAATACTTTAACGCAGTGTTGTTTCGAATAGATAGTTGATAAAATTATGTGTTCAATACGGCTATGAGACCGAGGCATATAATGCTTGTACCTACATTATAATATTTGGATATTTTAATCATATTGGTTATTCGACACTTTTCTCAACTATCGTTTCAGTCAAACAAACTTTCCTTGCCATATTAGCCTTGATGATTTTCTTATACGTAGGTGATAATGCTCAAATTCGTGTGGCTGAGACAGCACAATTTTCTTTCTCATTCAGTTAGAAATTCCCAAGCAAACTCGGATTGCTACTAGCCTGAAACTATTTCTTTCAGTGTAAAGATTTTCCAGGTTTTAGCTAGTTTCTAGATAGAATCACGGTTTGGACTTAAACAAAAATAACACATGTGAATTCAGAAAATAATTATTTTTGAATAAAAGATTTAGGAAATTACAATACACAATTGTAAAAATGCTCAAACAATAATTAATTGTAGACTATCACATATTTAAGATAGTCAACAATAATTGTTAAAGATGATAGAAATCTTAATACAAGAACTGCAGTTTCAAGAACGATCTTTTGAAGAATGTTTAAAAACATTTTGTTTCAATTGAATTATATAGTGAAGTGATAATGAATTTATATCGAATTTATAATAATTATGATATGTATAATGCTATGTATAATATTTATGATATGCCAGAAAATTAAATATTATTATAAAAGATTTATTTAATTTATTTTAATTATTTATTGATTCCATAAATGATAATTAAGCCTAACGTATTAATTATTTGAAATAATAAACAATCATTATTTCGTAGCCTAATCGGAAGTAACACCATACAAACTTTATTTTTTTCAACGATTTATTCACAAATCAAGCACTTTTAATGTTGAAAAATTGTTCATGTTTTATTGAAATAAATATTAGGATGTAATGAATTGAAATTCATGTCCGACAAAAAAGAAAAATAATTTAACTTTTAGATGGCCGAGGTGTTAAGGCGACGGGACAAAGTTACAACAATATAATAGGAAGTTACATCAGAAGTTCGACACCCCGCGTATGTACAAGAGATTTGCGGAAACTCATTTTTTTGTGTACAAAAACTTTTTTTATATTTTTAATTAACTGCAAAATCTATATATTGAACTTTTATGGCATAAAAAATAATTATATTATTTAATTATTAATTATTTTTTATCAAAATAGCCGATCTGTCTAGAAACTAGTCGATCCGAGCGTTACATCCCAGTCTAGCCACTGGACAGTCAGCCTGTGGCGCGCCAATGTCGACTCAAGGCGGACTGGACAGAAACAGTACAGCGCCACGAAATTTTTCCACACGGGGAAATCTGAGAAGTTTATAATTGTCATTAATTTTGAACTTCACGATTTCAGGAACATTCATTTTGAATATTGTCAATTTTGGAAGACTACTCGCCTAAGGTAAGATTTTAAATGGGCTATTCTAAACTTTCACATTTAAAATCGTAAAAAATGGAAAAATTTAATGTAAAAATTCTCAACTTCATTAGTTGAACTTTTAATCTGTTACATTTGCAGAAAGTTCATTCATATTCTCAATATTTTAATACAGTTGTTTAAAATTTGAGTAGAGAATATTTTTCAATAATAATAATGATCTACTTTAGATAGAATATTTGTAGATGGTGATGCTTTGTTCGAATTTTTCGATTATACATTTTTATTTTTCTGGATGATTAAAAACAATTAAAAAATATTTTAGACTGTTAAAATTATTAAATAGACAGTTAATTTTTGCTTTTAAAATGCTTCTTGAACTACGAAATGTTATTATAATATTTATTATCGCATTACTATCTTTTTCCAAGCTTCTGGAGTATTTTAAACAACCACCTATATGACTTTTGAATACTTCAAAAATTTTATTTAAAATTAAAAAAATAATTTTTAACATGACTCCAACATATTTTACTATTACTGTAGTCGGACATTTTTTCAATTCTATGAATTATTGCAAATAACTTCTCGTAGCGATTTTAGTATATACTGATTTGATCTGCAGATAAAAATGATATAATTACGGAGAACAAATTGTTAACCCCATTGGTGTTAGTTTTTCAATGGGTCAAAATTTTACTGGTGTCCCCCAATGATTAATGTTTTCAGGTAAATGAAACGTCCGAATTTTTTCAAAAAACTAATTGTATAAACTTGATGAACTTTTTAATAAGACAATTGATGAGACCCATTTTTCAAGAGCAAGTTCGAAAAAAAATAATTGCAGTGGCTTTATGTTCTGCCTCGGTCATCAAAAGTTCAAGGCTACCGTAATTTTTTATCATCTAATTTTTTCCCGGTCCAGGCGAGGATTTCCGGCAAATCTGTCCCGAGGGTCTGAAAAAGCCGAATCGGTGGTCTGCGTAAGCGTAAGGCGAGTGCGCCGCTCATAAAATGTCTCATTATGCTCGAGACATGGAAGAAACGAGTGTGCGATTATATTTTCATGCCCTGTGCTAAATTACCGGTAGGGAATAAACAACCGCCATTTGATACGGCCGAGTGAACATGGGCCGCGCAGTGCAGCCCATTACGGGAGTGTAATCACGTGGAGGAAGAAAGTGCTCCCAGGAAAAGGCGGAAAAGAAAAAAAGCGATGCCTTTGGGAAACGCGTCTTCCAAGAGGACCGTTAAGGGAATCGATGAAGCGAGCGACACTTCGACTAGTTAGTCTGTGCCACACCATAACGACCTAATTATCTCAACAAAAAGAACTCCACTTTTTGTGACAGCTGAATGAATGAGAAAATAGGGTGAAAAAATTATTTTCGTTTTTTTTGGGTTAATTATCCAGGGGATTAGGAAGTTCTTGAGACTTTTAAGTATTTACTTTTGCGACGACCACAATTATTTATTATTATTGTAATATTTAATTTGCAATGCTACAATTTGAAGTTGTTTAATTTTCAAAGTGGAAAAATTAATTTACCCGGATTTAAGTCAAGTTTATCTGAATTTAAGAAAACTTATGATTAAAGTTCTAAATTCAGATAATGACCTTCTTAAATTCACACAAACTTTTGCTGAATTCAATTTTATCTCTGAATTTAAGGTCTGGAAAATTTTAAGGTATAACAATTTTAAGTATTCTTTTTTACTGTGATGAATACAAATTTTATTTGCATAAGTGTGATTGCCATACACTTGATCACTTTACGTCTCAGTCAGTTCCCACTTTTTCTTTGTATAATAAATTTTTTCTAAAATTAACGCAGTAAAGTACTTATATCAAAGCACAATTCAGTGTCTCATCACGCACTTGTCAAAAAATAGAAATTGAAAATGAAAAATTGCTACAAAATATTAACAGAATTTTTTACAATATTTTAGATTCACAGGATATCACTTATATTGAGTTGAAAAAGATAAAAATCAAGAGCGGAGTTCATTTTTCAGATATGAGGATATTAAAAATCAGTACAAAGTCCGAAACGAGACAATCCTCAAAGAATGTGGTGCAAAAGAGACAATAGTTGACACATGGGAAAGAAATCAGTTAAGATGGTTCGGACATCTTGAAAGAATGAAAGATGAACGACTGACCAAACAAGTGTATAAAGGTAAAGTAAATGGCAGAATGCCCAGAGGTAGACCGCCGAAAGAATGGTTAGAATCTGTAAATGAGACATTAATCCGTAGAGACATAAGAAGCCATAGAAACACAAGAGCTTGCATGAAAAAATGCATGGACGTGAAGGAAGCTAGAGTAGTATGCCAGGACAGAAAAGTGTGGCGACAAATAGTTTGTAAACAGAGTGACAGTAGAATGAATGATGCCTGAAACAAAGATCTTGGATACTAATGGGCCCAAGTGGAGAACCATACATAACAATTTTGTGAGGCTCTTCACTTGGGGTGATCGCTAGAGAGATTGATCAGCAACCTGGGTCGGAGCAGTGTTGCGGAATAAACGTGTCATTTAAATAAATAACACGAGAATTCCAGATCAATCTAAAATATATATACCTAACACTTATATACCTATCTACCTCATACCTATATACCTACCTACCTTATACCTACATACCCATATGCACACTACTATTCTCCAACCGAGCAAGTCACGCCTACCCCGAAAGGGAAATGGCTTAATGGTATAATAAAAAAATCAGTTCAAAGTCTTTCTCACAAGCTTTTGTGTGGTTCTGGTCACGCTGCGCATTACTATTTTAGGATAGAACTCAAAAATAATTATTCAAATTAACTAGTTTTTAATATAGTTAAAAACTGATTTATCCACGTTGATTTCAAATAACCGTCAGTAAATATTACTATTTTTGCGTAATATTTTTTAAAAAATTTCCAGTAACGCTCCACATTAATTCGTTATATAATCCTCTCATTCTATATATAGAATGAGAGGATATTTTATAACGTTGAAGTCCAAATCAAATAAATCGTGAAAATAGCCATTTTCCCCATATTTTAAAATATTGTGATATGTTCTGCATATATTTCTAAAAGATTTTTGAAATTATTTCATTTTATTATTGTCCAAGGTCATGTCACACCAGGCATTAAAACCTGAAGGAAGTTCGTTCCCAACTTCACTCAGTGGGCAAAAATAAAAAATTCGACGCTGATGGCCTTTCGCCAAAATTTTGTGTGTAAATTTTAACAAAAGGCTCAAAAGCATTCAAAAGTGTCAAAATAACAAAAATGGCCGCATCAGCACCCAGTGTCAAAAAGTAACCTTTGAAATCTCTATACGACCTACGTCTAACAAACCAGGTTTATCGAAACTTCTAGAATTTCTGCTTTTTTCGGTAGATTTTTCCGTTGGATGTCGCTATTTTACGCTTCTAACTGTAATTTGATTAGACTAGGTAAATAATCAGATTTAATCATATAAATATAAAGGTAACAAAACCACTAAATATTGTTTTCATAAATAAGCCTTTCTTTTACACTTAACTTACATGATGAGTCGCTATTTAATTGATAATTAGAAACTCATATGGTATTTATAACGTTTTAGAATTTTATGAACGTAAATATTATTTAAATGGTTAATTAACACCGACATTATATTTAAATTAAAACACGGCAGCTTGGCGAAAGGCGATCAGCGTCACAGTTTTGAATTTTCTTTGCTCAATCAAATTAGGAATTATAATCATAATAATTGTCTCATACCCTTGCCACAGTCGCATGTCATGCCACGCGACCTTTAGCAAAGTGTACGCACTATTTATCCAAAAAGAAAAAGTTTTAATTTGAACGACCAAGAAAATTGAACGAAAACCATGAAATTTCTGGAATTTATTTCCAAGAGTTAAAATGCAAAGAATTTGTAATGAAAGCAATATCTAATAAGAACCTGGCATTACTAAGTTTTCAGTGATTAACTTATTCAAAAATACGATTGAAAATTTGATTCGAAAATAACTTATAATGATTTCAAATACATCCTAACTGTAGTATGTCGATTAATGGAGATTGACTGGTTCGAATGTAAAAGCTATTTGCTGCATATTCACTTCTCTTTGGGATGCAATTTACTCTACTGCTATTGGTTGGAAAATGGAAATTATCCCAGTTCACTTGGTCACTTCGAATAATTTTGAGATAATGAGCTATGATCATTTCTATACGCTTCCCATGGATACTATCTGTCCCAATACGTATCAGAGGTATCGCAAGAACCAGATCGTGATGGGTTGATCGCTGATCGAAGCCGTGATTTTCGGCGATAAATAGATGGTTGAGTGTGAAGTTAAACTCTCATCTTTTGCGTGTTTTTATTCATGATGTGGCTTCAGTACGTGAACACAAAAAGCAAAGAAAGAAGAAAATCAAAAGCATAGATATTGTAGAAAATAAATAACAATTTAATGTTGAAAAATAATGTTCGGGTCATTAAAGAGCAATTTAATTAGGAATTTTTCTAATACCCTTCTGGAGAATTTTAAAAATTTACATTTTTTAAAATGTTTCTTTAAACATTTCTAACTTTTCATCGATAATCCGTCGATTTAAATAATTATATATTAAATATTTGTGAATTTCTGCTACTACGCTGGGACTTGAACCCAGGTCTCTCAATTGGCGGTTCATTGCTCTTTTAAAAAAAAGGACTAGTGTCATTATTTTTGCGGCTGCTTTGACAAAGAAGATTTACGAGATTTATAATCCTCGTATTATTTTTAACGACTCTTTCCGGATTAATTGGAATCATGGTACGTATCCCTTTCCGTTCGGCTTTTCAAGGCGGATTAAGATTGACGTCCTCGCTGTGAGAAGCTTTTAAGACATCATTATTAATAAATCAAGTCAGCCTATAGTTTTAATCTTTAAATTCACCCTAAAGAATTACTATTTTTCAATTTCTATTACAGAAGATGTGGGGCTGATAGAGAATACACTTGATAGAATAATAAGTTACATTGAGAGGGTCGGGGGAGGGGGTAGGTTGGAAAGATTGAAAAATGCATAATATTCTGTAAAGTAATATTAAAAATCTATTGATAATTTATTTTAATAAAATAGCATGGAGATCTAATGATTATTGAGTTTGAATATATTTAAACTCAATTTTCCGAGTGCGTATCAGAATTATAAAAAATTTTCACGACTCTTTTTTATGAAGTCCAAATTTGGGCTCCACGATGGGACATATTTCCTCAATTTTTCCACTTTGAGCTATGTACAATGACATTCATCATATCTGTTTTTAAATATATTTGATTCTTTTTAAAATTTTACTCTTATCTTCTTTTAAGTTCCAAAATTTCACATTATTCCGCATTATTTCCAAAATGAACAGCATTGCTACTTAAATCATTTCTCCATTACCTCAAAACATGGAAAATAAGGATTGGAATGAAGTATCCTTTTCATGCGGATTATATAAATATTCTATAAAGAAGCATTCAATTTCACAAACAGTTTTCCTCTCCATATAACTTGAAATATATTTTTATTATACCATTTTCAAAATTGAATGTCCTGAAAAAATTGGTATCAGAGGACCTAAAGAAAGTCATCAGAATTATCGAGCTTGACCGATGTTGAATACAATGCAGCGGCATCGTGGTAGGTTTTTGTATACTCATCTCGGCAGTTAAATAATAGGAAATAAAACGACAAAATGCACCACAGTTCTCCAGTTCATCCAAATCATCACCCCCCCCCCCCCCCCCAGTCTCCCACATTTCTTCTCCTTCTATTCCAATGTTTGCTGTTCGTTTAAACTTTAAAGTTTAAATACACATTTTCTCTCTCTCTCTCTCTCACTCCCCTTCGTCCAATCATCTCCCTTCTCATTATCTTCCATCCTCTAACCTCTAACTAAAGAAGAGGGCCCTATTTGCTGGGCATCCACGCGGGTGGCACTGCGGTTTTCTCGATTACATGCGCACAATCATCCTAAGGGTTGTCAGCTGTCTTACAGCAGACTTCTTTCAAATACTGTACACATTGTCTACCGTAATTTCCTATTCTATTTTCTCCCTTCTCAATTATCTCCAAAGCGGTCTGCTTAAATTAACGAAATTTAAAAAAAAATACAAAAGACTTTTTTTAAGTACTGAGAGTTTTTTGGTCAAATTTTCTCATGTTTTAGAGCAGACAGTCTATGCTCAAGTCACAGAGTCATTTGCCAGTCAAATATGTTGTTTTTCAAAGAGAATAAGACGGCGTATCTTATGGATATACCGATGCTCGTGCTGAAAGTGTGATATTTTTTCATCTAATACAGCTTTTGTTATTCTGCCAGAATTTCTTTTCCTCTTTCTAAATCCATTAAAAAATTTTGAAAAAGTTAAAAATAGACAAAATGGCAGCTGTTTTTCTAACAACATTTAAAGCCAACTTCCTCAGAAATCCCACCATTTTTTTTACTTGGTTTTTCTCTAACGTCCTCATGTAAAATAGTCCTCATGGTAGTCTGTCCTGAGCCGAAAATTCACATTTTTTGCCAATATGATACAAGATGCGGAAAAACTTAAACAAACAAAATTGTTTCTCTAAATAAGTTCTAGAAAAATATATCTTGAAACTTTCTTCTATCTCACGTAATAATCGAGATTTTTATGAAAATATGTATAAAATCTTTCAAAATTTTTTTATACTCTCTACTTTTTCTAACATACTTCATCATTGTTGTATTAAATTGTGTTTATAACAACAAAATAAATAAATCTTAAAGGATTGTATAAACATTTTCGTAAAAATCTCGAAAATAATTCCAGGTAGAAGAAAGTCTCAAGAGACATTTTTCTAGATTTTTTTTACAGAAACAATTTTGTTGCGTTGACATTTTTCATATTTTGTGTCGATTTGGCAATAAAAGTACATTTTTCGTTTTTGAGACAAAAAAAATCCTCTCTTCTCTCCAAGGCATGGGCACGCGGCAAACTATCATGGAGACTATTTAAGTTAGGACGGATTTAAAAAAAAATCAAGAGAAAAAAAAACTGTGGGATTTCTGAGTAAATTGACTTTAAATATTTTCAGAAAAATAACTGCCATTTTGTCAATTTTAAACTTTTTTACAATTTTCTAATGGATAACGAAATAAGAAGAGAAATTCTATAAGATACGTGTCGTCTTATTCCCTTTGAAAAATAACATATTTGAATGACAAATGATTCTGTGACTTAAACATGGACTGCCGCCCGGCCCGATTTGAAATGAATTCGGCCTAGACACAATCTAAATTGTGCATATCTTAATTTGTACTTCTAGACCGTGAAAACTGAATCGCCTTGACTTAATTCTGATGACAAAATTCAGAATGCGAATGCGTCGGCCTCCGGGTTCTAAGTTTGCGAAATACGATATGAGGAGGTAGGCTAATGACTGAGCATTAGAAGCCATGGTGAACAAAGGTGTATCGCGTTTCCCTTGGTGGAAAGAGAGCTCGATGGAAATCGATGGCTAGTTATGTGGGAAAATGTTAAAAAGAGTCAGCCATGCAAGATGCATTCGCTTGATTATACCCTGTTGCAATGTCCTTTGTGTGAGCTATGAATATTAATTAGGCCCTGCGAGAAAGCCGGTCTCGAATCCAACGACCCACATCCGACTTATACTTAAACTTGTCCACCAGACAAGGCGATTCGTATAATATGCACCTTCATTAAAATCTCGACTGCGTTGAGTCGACCACCCGTATCGAATTTCAGAAAAGCACATCCTTCAGTTACTCAAGCCTTGTTGCACATTTCTGTCCGTGATGAGTATCAACTATTTTTTCTCAAATTACAGTCTTTTGGTCACAATTAGCAAAAATATATTGTGGGCATATCGAGAGGCAAATAATATTCAATTTCAATATATACTGATCACACAGTCATACATGTGATTGCAAATCATTAGGAGCATTTGAAAACGAGTGCATGGAAAAAATATTGCAAAGTTTTGAATTTAAACCACTGAACAGTTGAATTGTCCCAATTTAACGAAGAGATATCCGTTTGAAAATACCCGCAACAAAAATTACACGTCTGTTTTTTCGGTATATTGAAAAAGTTAAAACCCAGACTGAAACGCATGAGCAATAAAAAGAGAAGACATCCTTTGAGTGAAATTTTCCGAGGGGGCAAGGGGTTGTTTACTCCTCAAATCATTTAAATCGCACAATCCCAAAATCTTTAAAAATTGCAATTATCGATTTAGGATTTCAGATCTCTCACTATGACCAGATGGATTTCATAAGATCTCTCGATGAACTTTCCAAGACTCGCGAAGATTTTCGAAGATTTAAAAGACTTTCAAGATTTCTGGCGAGATTTGAAACTGTTTTTCAACTGTTTTCGCTGAATTTTGGAATATCAGAAATCTTACAAATCTGAGTCTGATTTTCGTGATTCTGAATCTTTCATCTTTTTATTCTATAGCGACTTTGAAGAAGACTTCCGGTGGGCCTCTAAGATTAACGTGGTGGTCAATTGTTCCAACCGATTTTGTACTAAATTTATGATACAAATTATATTCAATATATAGTATGATATTTCAGTAACGGATAAGGGTATCAAATAATTTTTTATATCAAATTAAAACAAGCCTAAATTGCTGAGTCTAAAAGACTTTTAAAGTTTAACGTAGTGTAAGAGTTAAATCAGTGAAGTATATAAGATATAAATTATACAAGGTTGCCACCTGCTGTCTATATTCACTTCTTGAACAAGGGTATGTGCAGTTGGGTGGTCCACATTTTTTGACTCGAATTTTCATGCATATATCCGCCAAATTTCTTCGAATCCACAAAAAGTAAATGCGTATTTTCTTGAAAGAAATTCTAATTACAGGTCTCGCAAGCCCCATGAAGTTTAACACGTATTTCCTATAAGAAAAAAAATACGTTTTTGTAAATTTTATTCAGAATCCTCAATATTAGGTGTATCGAGTTGGCACTCAATATCTCTCTTCACAATTAGTCATGAAATATGAATCAAAAATTACTTTTTGAATTTCACCCCCGTAAGTCTCTTTTATAGGCGCCAGAAAACCCCTGAAGTGAACAATTGGGTTTTGCGAGTTTTTGGCGCTAATTATTATTTTTTTGCGGTTTTTTTTTAGTACACAATGTTTTCAATTAACAATTAACTTCTGCTAATAATTTTATGCTCAAATAAATTGTTTGACCAATTTATTATTGTTTATAGCAATCTTTTCTTAGAATAAAGTTAGAAAGTCCCAGATTGTTCTGAACTTTTCAACTTGCTTTTCACTTTTCGGTTAGGGCGAGGCAATAATCAATTACAGTAAACAAAAATTAATATTTATACAATTTATTATAATTTTTAATAATATTATCTTTGAAGAATGTTGCCTTTTTTACATTTTTCAACTTCTTGTCCACTTTTTACTTAAAGTGAGGTAATAATTATTGAAATTTAACAAAAATAATATTTAAACAATTTTAAAAATGTTTATGCCCATCTTATCTTATAGTAATGCCAAAAACTTGAGGTTTTGTCGGAAATTTGTAAAGTTGCTTTAGCTTTTTAGTTATGAACAAATAATACATTATCATCAGAGAGAATCTTTCTTTATAAAGAATCTCTTTCTTTTTGTGGATATATTTTTCTGAAATAGAACAATATATTTTAAATATTATTCAAATTTTCTATATTTATCCTATTGAATGTGAGTTTTCCCTGAAGTAGTTACTGAAAGCCTTTTAGTTTAAATTAATAATTTTAAAACATTAGCAAAAGATTACAAATATTTCATTCCGAGAAAATTGAATACTATTTAAAGAATGATTATTTTTTATGTTTATTTATTATTCGGTCGTGAATAAAATGTAAAAAAAAAGCTGAAAATTTCAGAAAAAAACAGCAGCTTTCTATCATTATTCAAAGATAATATATTAAAAAATAATAACAAACTGTTTGAACAATTATTTTTGTTAAGTGAAGTTAATTATTGCTTCACTCTAATTAAAAAGTAAGCAAAAAGTTAAAATTTTCTGAATAAACTCCAACTTTTCTAGCATAATCAGAGATAATATTATTTGAAATAATAATTTTTTAAGTAATTATTTTTGTTAACTTTAATTGATTATTGCCTCGTTCTAACTGAAAAGCTGAAGGCAATTTGAAAATTCAGAAAAAAAGCGCGACTTTCCAACTCTATTCGAAAAAAGATTGCTATAAATATAAACAATAAGAAATTGTTTAAACAATTTATTCAAGAATATAATGATGAGTAGAAGGTTATACTTTATGTATTAAAAATGATTTTTACTAAAAGAAACCGAGAAAAAATAATCGGCGCCAAAAACTCGCAAAACCCAACTTTTCAATTATCGGGGTTTTTGCGACCCTATAAAACAGACAGGGGGGTGAAATCAAAAAGTAATTCTTAATTCATATTCCGCGGTTAATTGTAAAAAGAAATGTTGAGTGCCAACTCGATAACCTAATATTGAGGATTCTAAATAAAATTTACAAAAACGTATTTTTTTCTCATAGGAAATACCTGTTAAACTTTATGGGGCTTGCGAGACGATTTTTACGAAGGTGTCTGTATGTCTGTCTGTAGTCTGTACTTTGTAGTATCGTGTAGGCACGATCACTTTCGAAACATTGATGAGATTGGATTGTGCTTTGGCACACTTTTTTAAGGCCTAAAAAGAAAAGAACGAGTTCGCTAACCAGCTATTTTGGATAAAAATTCAAAAAGTTAGAGCATTTTCCAAATTTTTGAGACCATTTTTTTCGAAATTTAAAAATTCTATGTACGGCTATCCATAGTTCTCGCAAAATCGATCAATTTATCCTTACACATTTTTTCGATAAAAAGAAAATTATCAGAGTTGTAGCATTTTCAAAATGCAAAAAAACAAACGAAAATGAACATTTTAAGCCAAACAACGCCCAATACGAAAATGTCAAGAGAAGAAAAACGTTGATTTTTGAAAGCCCTACAAGATTATCAGAACAACTTGTTGAATTTTCTTGAAAAATCGTAAATTCAAATTATGATCGCACAAAAAATAATGAAAAATCAAAAATTCAATTTTGCAGTCAAACTATGCAAGATACGAAAAAAATGAATAAAAAAAAATTATGCACCCAAAAAAGGTCTAACAAATTTGTTATTAATCGCTTTCTTATAGGACACAAAAGTTGTTCACCCAAAAAGGGATCTACAAATTTCTTATCAATAATTTTTAGTTAGGACGAGTAGATTTTCTTTCAATCGTAAAAAATAAGATTAAAAATAAAAAAATTGAATTTTTGGAAAAACGACACTAGAGACGAAAAAATGAAAACACAAAAGTTGTTCAATCAAAAAAGATGTACAAATTTGTTATAAACTCTTGTTATGAAAATATATTGAACATAAAAAAATTACCTTGTTGGGAAAAGGACACGAGCTACAATAACATTTTATTTAACAAAATTTTTCGCCTAAATTATATCTACAAATTTGCTTAAAACCACCAAATGCTAGGATGCGCATTTTTAGTTTTAATTGTAAAAAATAACATTGAAAATAAACAAATTAAATTTATGGAAAATCGACACAAGTTGCAATGAAAAGTTTAATAACAAAATTGTTTTCTTTTCTTATAGTTATCGCACTTTTTTCAATTATGAAGACAAGACAATAAAAATACGTATGTTTAAATACCAGTGCATATTATGAATTGTAATAATATACATTTATTGAAATGATAAATTTTTCAGTGTAGCTGATAATAAAATTTAATGCAAAATAAGAAACAAATATTGCAGTAATCATTAAAAATCAAATTTGTACTTTATTTTGCAATATCTGAATAAGCAGCCCCAGGCCAAGGTACATAAATAAATATAACATACATTTGATATAATAGTGTTGAACATAATGAAGAAAAGTTTACATTTTGGACAAGATCGAGTGCGAAGCACGAGATACGTGATAAGAATGTGTTCGTTAAAGCCGAAGGAGCTTTAACAAAAGAGAATTCAGAATCACCAAATGACAGTTGTTGGTGCTTTGACCTTTAATTTTAAAAGGCCTGCGCACGAATGTGGGGGAAATACAAAGAACGAGCGCATAGCGCGCGGTAAATACATTATCGAGCGCGAAGCGCGAGAACCAACAGTCGCGCGCCCTAGGCGCGCTCAAACTTGAGAGCGAAGCGAGCCACGCGCGCAGCGCGCGACGATAATGTGCCCGCGCGGCGGGCAGATTTTGTTTTCGTAGTTTCGAAGAAATTTGGTGGGGATATGCATGAAAATTCGAAGAAAAATCCAATGCAATTTTGGATCACTCTCATGTACAGGGTACACATACGATCCTTAGCTCGAAGTTTTCTTAGGGTCCGTGATATGAGGACCCTTTATGCAACGGTGGTTTCCTATAAAACGTTGGTGGCTCTGAAGCCGTAACGAATGAAGTTTAGGCTGTAAATATGCGATTTCATGGCAAGCAGTTTCACATAATATCTAAAGAATAGAGGTATGTCTTGGAGAAGAGGAAAGGACGTATTACTTGGTTGGGTGTATCCATAAAAGGAATGCGATGCAGGCGCCTGCACGCCGTAATATCAGCTTTTCGAAAACGTGTGTACGTTCGATCTTCGCCTTTTCTTTATGCACCCATTCCTTCTTCTTTCGTCTTCTTATCTCTCCTTTTTGCATTTTTTTCTTTGTTTTTACGATCGGCTTATTTGCCTCGTTTTAACTCACATCAGCGAACTCGATTCCGAGCCCACGCGACATCGACAAGCTGCGCGATTGTCAGCGACCCTCGATTAGCGTCGTCCATTCGTCACGAAGTCCGATCGAATCGCGAAGTATGTTTTATACTCTGTTGGTTCCGATGGTTCCCTTCAAGGAATTCAATTTAATTTTCTCTGAGGGAACCAAAATTGAGATGATCACAAAAACAGCTGTATTAGAAGTTGGGTTCCTTTAGCAGCTACAAGAAAAATACTAAGCGATCATCAAGTAAATAATAATTTATTCGTAATATCCCTGCCGTTCTTTTATTTCAAGGAATAAATAAATCAGATTTTTTAAGAGGCAACTTCGAATTAGCTTCATTTTCAATTTGGACACATAAATATTCAGTTTTACTGTGAACTCCTACGATTTTTTCAGGAACTGTATCTTTTTGCCAAACGTATGTTAGCTTTTTTCTTTCTCCATTCCATAAAACTCTGATCTTCTCGTAAAGACTCTGCTCGAATTTCAATTCAGGTTGTAGGTGGTTTTATGTCAAGTGCAAGTCTCGAAGCGATTTCGGCAATTTGTTTCTTGATATTCTTCTCGTCCGTTGGTCGTATCACGTTTCGACAGACCAATTCCCATAAGGATACGGCCAGCCATCATCATGTTCTTGAATAATTCATAGAGGTAAAATTTTGCCTGGGCTTCACATCGTTCGTCCACTTTTCGATACCGCAGTGTGATGAAACCGCGGATTGTTTTGTGACCATTAAACGATGTAGATATTAACCCCTTTAATAGAAAGCAGTTTTTTATAGTTCAGAAACATTACTGAGGTAAGTATTTTCAATTTTCAATTTAAATCTTCCAAAGTCGATATCTTTAAAGACTTCAAGGTTCAGGAAATTAAACTTAAAAATTTTCAAAATTCTGTAAGACATTTTTCATTTTGCTAGGCAAAAACCTGCCCTACTATAAGAGATAAATGCGAATAGAATGTTTATGCTTTCTTCTCTGATTGCATAATTTACATACCCCTCGGAGCATGTGCAATAAACTTTAGTACGTAAATACACACACACACACACTATTTTATTTGACTTTTCCTCACAAAAAAAAATAAATCATTCCTTTCCAATCTCAATCTTGAGTGCTGTACATAAAGAATCGTATGTCCTATTGACTACTTGGTATGCTTCGTTACATATAGTAAAGGTATCGTGAGAATCAGAACCAAAGAGAATACTGCGGATGTGAACGTAACGGCGGAAACCTATTCCTATTGGAAAGTAAAGTTCGGTACATTACGCATGCTTATTGCACATATATAAGAATGAGGGCATTGCCTTCCCATATAGACTCGTTCACAGACACCACAAACTCGGATTTAGCGTTTCTCCCACAGCGCGAACGAACGCCCAATTATCTCTAGAGACTTCTTTGAGAAACTCTCTCGGCACCCGTTGTTGAAGCAAACTTTTTGGCAGAATGGCCCCTTCTGGAGCAATAGCTAACAGAATTTGCAGTAGACTGTACAGTTGCAGGAAACTTATCCAAGGTAGAACAAAGATAGTTCCTAATTACTGCAAAGTCTTTCGGGCTACAAGTGATTCAACATAATAGAAAAATTCTGATTTATTAATTGCAAATACCTAGCAATTTTGCGTGCAGAAAATAATGAAGGTTATTAATATAGAATCTGTAACATTTTTATGAAGATTAGGGAACCAAATATGGAACTTGCAATTGTGCTTAAAAAAAATGTCTCTGCATTTTTCCATATCGAAAATAAACCTAGAAGCGCCACGTCAATATAATAAGCAATGCAGGGTGGCCGCAAAACTTAATTTTCAAAATTCCCTGACTTTTCCCTGATCATAACGGCCATGGCACGCTGAAAAAACCAGTTCTCGTCAGATCACCCGAATTGGGTAGTGTCACGCCTACCCTGAAAGGGAAATGGCTTAATGGTATACATACATACATACATACATACATAAGAGATGAATTTTGAACCCAAAAGGACGAATTTTAATCAAAAAATTTAATTTTCAACCCAAAAAGTTGAATTTTCAAAAAAAAGTATAAATTTTCAACGAAAGTTATAATATCTGATATAATAACAAACAAAAATTGAATTTTCCAACAAAGAGTTGAATTTTTAACAAAATAAGTAATTTTGCTTTGAAATTGTTGAATTTTAAATCCATAAAGATGAAGTCTCGACCAAAAACACGAATTTTTAACAAAATAGTCTGATTTGCTACCAAAGAGATTTTCAACTAAAATTCTGAATTTGCAACCAAAAAAAACGAATTAAAAGATTAATTTTCAACCAAGAAAAAATAAGTGTTCAACAAATTAGTTAAAATTTCAACCATCGAGATGAATTTTCAATTAAATTTAATGAATCTTCAACTGGAATAGTTGAATTTACAGTTAGAAAAATTAATTTTCAACCAATAAAATCTAAAATTTGTAACTAAAAATATAATCAGCAGGAGAAAACAACTGAAGATAAAAAAAATGTAAATATAAATACAAGGCAAATAAATAACTATAAAGAATATTATATCAGGTTGTATCAAAGGCCAGAATTTTAATCTTGTAATAGTTTTAAGACAGAATGTTTTATAAACGGAATAAAATAATTTCAAATGAAAATTCCAAATTTTTTCGATTATTCTCCTTGACAGTTATTTAAACTTTTAAAGGGCCTCTTATAGAAATTCCCTGACTACCCTGACCAATAAAATTCCCTGACCTACGACAACACTGTCAAAGAAATTGTGTGCTTTTTAATCAGGAAAGTAATGGTATGCATTGCATTTAGTTTGATTTAAAGTTGTTAATACGTTATTTCTATAGAGATAGGCAAATTGTTTAATTCATATGTCTTTAACTTGTTTAAGATTAAGGGCTTTCAAAATGAAGACCCATGTATTTCATAAAAAGGTAAATTTGCAAAAAGATCAAGACTGCTCCAGATTTAAATTCAGATCCACGTTAGCTTCCAATACCCTGCAAGAAATGTGAAGGAAGGAATTTGAAAAAAATGTTAAGGAGATATGACGTGGATGAATGATCATAAACAAAGGTATTTTAATTTGGCTGGCGACTCGGTTCTTGAACAAATTAATCAACGTTAATAATCCGCCCCTGGCTATCCTTCCTTGATGCCCAGATCGGATCGTCTTGCTGCATTTTATCGCTGTTATCCCAGCCTTACGAAGTTCGTATCGAATTTTATCGTGTACCTTCGCTTCGAATTTCATGGTGCAGCAACTGCGTACCCTGCGGTTTCCCTGTCTTCGAACTCAGCATACAAGATCTTTAGTGATACCGCCATACAGACGGTCCCGATGGCGCATACCTGCATTATTCGCAACGCGTTAATGAAGTAAGCACGTGCGTCTACAGTTCTACACACCAAGAGACTGTCTGTACTCATGTGCGGTGCAGCTGCATACATTTGAGGAAGAAAACCGTATAGTAAGCATAGCTAACTGCACTGGAGAATGATATGCATATATACTATAGGGATGCATAAGCTTGTATCCACTTTCGCGGAGCAGGTAAAATGTAATTTTTCACGCTGCTTCGAAATATCATTATTCCTACTGGTATATAACGATGTGATCATGGTTAAGCTTTGGAAGTTGCATTTATACACCTCTGAAACACATCCAATATCCCAAGGTTTTTGCGACAATTCATTTTACAAATTCCCTGACTTTTAATCAATAATAATATTCTCAAGAATAAAATTTGTGCATTTTATAAAGCATGTGAGGTAAGTGAATACCATTATATTTGATAAAGATGTAAACTTTAGGTAAGAATATGATAGCCAAATTTTTGTCTAATTATTATTCAAAAATTTAGAGCTATAGTTTACAACGGCAGTATAACTTTACTATCTGACCAAATTATCGCTTGCCAAATTAATTCTTTAATTTCGATTTTTATCTGAAAAAATGGAAAAACTAATTAATATAAAGCAATAAAAAAATGAATGGCTTTACTAGGGCTTATATTATAATCTACACCATAGAGTCATAGAATATATAATAAACAATCATTTATACCATTTTAGTTTACGTAATGTATACAGATAGGGCATTTTTTGCCGTATTTTCATTTTGTAGTACGGCATTTTAGTGACTGGTCACAGAAGAGTGATCGTGAGGATTCGTGATTCGAATCTGAAGTTCTGCCATCTGCGAGACAATTCGCAAATTATTGATAAAGTGTACTCTCTAAATATGAATCAGTGAAAAATTCACTGATTGAAATAGTAGTTGGACATTTCACTGATTAATCAGTGACCGGATTCTAGCTATTTGAATCAGTGAGATTTCACTAATTCAGATTTAGAGAGTATTTTTATAGGAATAGTGAAGTGATGAGCAATTCTTTAGTGTGCTTTTAGTGTGTAATGTTCTTGATTATATGGCACTTTGTGTGTATTTATAACTTAATATTCCTCATTTTATGATAAAATAGTAAAATATTCTACTATTTTTCCAAAGTAGCAACAAATATGATCGGAACAGAAAGTTCCTTATTGACACAAAAATTTGCCGGACTAGAAACTTTAAATACGGCAAAATTTGACGGAGCTCAATACTCGACCTTTAGTTTAAATACCAAGTTTTATTTCTTAAACAGATGTCGCATACAAAGTATCAAATAAAACATCTGGAACAAATAAACATTTAATTGCTTTTAACTATAATTCTCGTTATATATAAACAAGAGGGAACTAGTTAAAAGAAAATCACAGAAAATACAGAAGTGAATTTTCGCTGTGGGTAATTTTAAATTTGGGTAAAGTTTAGTTTTTTAGCAGGTAAAGATTACTCTGAAATCGTGGTAAAGATTATGGATCAAACTGGGTAATTAAATTAGTTTTAATTTTTATTCGGCTATAGCGAACTTTTTAAAACTTTGCACTAGGTCAATTTGTTGCGTGAAGTGTGCTCTATATTGAAATATAAGTGTGAAACTGTGAAATTTCACCAAGAAGTCAGAAAAAATTCAGAATTTGGCAACTGTCCAATCAAGAAGCCATGAAATCTCAAAAACTTCTACTTGGATCTTTTAGAATTCAAAATGAACATAAAAAGAATTCGAAAGGGGCATAGCACAAGTACTGAGTACGCCCTTTCATTCAGTTAAATCCTTTTTTTTTAGTTTTTAAAAATATGTATAGGTATATTATCGCAGTAAAAGATTAATATGATTTTTTTTGTCGGGTACTTTTACTTATTTTTTAAAGTTAATTCTTTATTCTTCACAGTATAGTAAGAATTACTACGCAAATAGTGACCGTTCCTTTTCCGAAGTATTCAACTCACACAATGTAAATATTTACCCCATTTAAAGTTTGTTATTTTTCATTAATATACTTTTTTAATTAATTTGAAATTTTTGTTGTGACGTGACCTTTCCAAATATTTTAATTTTTTGTCACGCAATTAAGGGGTACTTTTTATTACTTTGCAAGAAAAAACATACTAAGGTAGGTTTTAAGTATTGCTTTGTTCAATTTGTTACAGATTTTAGGAAGTTGATTATTTTTAATGCATTATAATTAATTATCCATAAATTGCCACATGGATATTTAGAGCTACACTGTTAAAAATGTTTGGAATTTTAACATACATTTAATATAGATTTGTATATTAAATTTAAAAACTCGGTATATCAAATCGCTATTAAGAGGCTGAATATTTAATTTCATATACATGTACATTGTAAATTTGTATATTGAACATGACCAATTATTAGAAAAGTCAGATACTTCCTCTTTTCCCAAATTAAAAATAATGTTGGCAGTAGTTCTCAATTTTAGATAATAGAGCATCTTTTTTTCTAGTTAAATATAAATTACACTGCGTTTTAATTGGAAAAGTTCAATTAAGCAAATAATTAAGTAACTTAACCTAAAAGCAGCGGTACTCACGTTAAAATTCTCACATTCACAGTGAATAATTTAGTCGATGAATTTTAGTTTATTGAGGTTATCGATAGAGCAGGGCCCATTCTCAGAAATAAAAACATATCAAAAAAAGCTAAAATGACCATACATAATTCTATATTTGTACCAACTGTACTATATGGTACCGAGACATGGACCTGTCAAGAAAAGGACAAGAGTAAAATTAGCGCGATTGGCATGAAACCTCTACGCACAATATGCGGGAAAAAACTGATGGACAAAGTCCGAAACGAGATAATCCTCAATGAATGTGGTACACGAGAGACACTAGTTGACATATGGGAAAGAAATCAGTTAAGATGGTTCGGACATCTTGAAAGAATAAAAGATGAACGACTGACCAAACAAGTGTATAAAAGTAAAGTAAATGGCGGAATGCCCAGAGGTAGACCGCCGAAAGAATGGTTAGAATCTGTGAATGAGACATTAATCCGAAGAGACATAAGAAGCCATAAAAACACGAGAGCTTGCATGAAAAAATGCATGGACGTAAAGGAAGCTAGAGTAGTATGCCAGGACAGGAAAGTGTGGCGACAAATATTTTGTAAACAGAGTGACAATAGAGTGAATGACGCCTGAAACAAAGACCTTGGATACTAATGGGCCCAAGTGGGGAAGCACACATACAAATTTTGTGAGGCTCTTCACTTGGGGTGATCGCTATAGAGAGTTTGATCAGCAACCTGGGTCAGAGCAGTGTTGCGGAACGAACGTGCCATTTAAATAAATAACACGAGAATTCTAGATTAATCTGATGGCATCAAAGACCTTTGAGTTTTTACGCACACTGTTTTACCGACCTTAATATACATGTATATTAATTTTACAAGATGCTGTTATATTAAATTTAATTTACGGTATATGCACATCATTTTACTCACATGTATTTTAAATTACGATCAGGTTTTTATAACAGTGTATAGGTTTTGAGCATCTAGAAAAAAATTATTTGTTCTCAAATTATTAATTCTAACTTTCCTTGTGCAAAATATTTCACACCAAAAAAAGTGATTTTACAATAATTGAGTGTCCATTATATAACGTAATTAACGATAACAATATGTCAAATATATATACAGGTTTAAAAAACTTACTCCAAACATAATGGTTTTTGATATGATAAGTAGCTTGCCTGCAGCTTGTATGTTAGCTTGAATGCAGGCAGTGTTAGCATTTTTGATATTCGGTTTTATTTCTGTAGTACAATTCTTGAAAATATTGAAACACATTTTTATGTCAAATTAAAGTCCATTTAAATATTCAATAATATTTTGAAGTGTACAGCAAAATCTAATTATGTACAAAACAGCCATTACAAATATTCAGAATTATTAGAACGTACTAAAGTGGACCTTATATTCTGAGACACCAGTAGAGCAACACAGAACAGAATGATTAATTTCATTGTGAAGTGCTATTAACTGCGGTGTACCTACAACTGGTGATGACAGAGTGAAAGAAGAACTGATGTATAATATAAGGTGCTCCTCATCGAAAAATCAGCGATATTGCTGCAATTATGTTAAAGATTGTGATCAAGAACATTTGGCATGGATCTGATATATGGATTGGTATACATTGTCATTCAAGATTCTATACTGATGTTTTGCATATTTAGTTAATTAACAGGCTAACTAATATATGTATATCTTATCATTTATTCATTGTATCTACCTGATATGTTTCCTTGAAGTTAACATTTGCTTTACTTAGAAGTAATTACCATTGAATTAGCACATAAATACAATATAATAGTGTCTCACATTCTGAATGCACCACAGGGAAAACTGGGTATACGAAGCGTTGAAGGTAATCGTTCAAGCAGGGTAACAGTCAGCTGATTACTTCAAACTGAGGTGAACTTTCTGTGATTACTGGCCTGTAACGTGCTGCCTCTAGCGGAGTACGCTGGAGATATCTGCGATTCACCACGGAATGTTGACCTCAGTTTGGAATACCCACCTCGCGTTTACCCTGCTTGACTGATTACCAGCAAAATTTCGTACGCTCAGATTTCTGTGACTTCGTAGGCATTCAAATCATAAGATCTTTCTTTTTTGGGCGATTATAATGTTCAATACAAAGGCAAACGCAAATATTATCTCGGGAGGTGCAAATGTCTATCAGTTTTCTTACAATCAGTGTTTGAGACAAGCCGAACGTTAGAATTTTTACTGTAAAAAACTACCCAAAATTGATTTTGTAACTTCACTTACTAACAAAGCATGAGAGAGTCGCGTATACCGAAATTTCTTTACGAAAAGTCCAGTCTGGCACCAAGGACTATTGGTATATTACATTCGGTACAGAGAAAGTCGTACTTCGGAGCTATTCCTGCCAAATATTTTTATTTTTCACAATGCTTATCTTCATATGAATTTGTAAACTCAAATAAGAAGCCATATGTAAGGGAAAACATTTATTAAGGTAAAATGAATTCACTTCTTTGGGGCCGTTCAAAAAATATGTAACGGATAATTAACTGATTGGGCGAAGTTCCGAAAAGCGCATACCTCCCGATATACAATTGTATTTTTAATTATTAATTATGTCTATAACTGTACGCTTTATTATATCTACTGTAGGAAGGTTTCTTCTATGCATTAAAATTGATCATCATTTTAAATATTTAAGAACACGTACCTTTATGAATGTTTAATTTTTTTTCTGAGAGCACTCTCGTTTCCTTGGAACAGAAACTCAAGGAAATGTGTCACAATGTGTGCTTCTCTTTACTTCAACATAATGCAAAAGTAATAAAAAAACACGTCAACTTTTTAATAACGCCGAAAGAGATAAAGAAACATTTTTTAGTACGTGTACATTTTTTGAGGTATACATTTTTATTGTATTTATTATTACTTATCTACATTTAAGTGTTAATAATACGTAGAGACAGGAATTTTGTTGTCTTAAAGTCCATACATTTTTTTCATGTTTGAAAGCTCGTATATAGAAACCTTATATGTATATAATTGAAAGTTTGTCATAAGGACAATCGCAGGATTTCGCCGGGAGCGGGTGCTAATCAGAAAAATTGCACCCGCTCCCAGCGAAATCGCGGTAAAATTTCAGCTGTAACCACGTCTCACGACCGTGAGATAGGTGGTTACAGTCTGCGACGAATTCAATACGATGATCCGGCAAAAGTCTCGTGCACCCTGAGGTCACGGAGCGACCCAAGGACGACCGCCTTCTGCATTTTTCCCGCAAGTGTCTCAGCATTTTGTTGACACGCAGAAATGCTTTTCAGGCTATTAACCAGTAAAACCTTGGCACCTCCAAGAGCGCCGATGATCAAGACGATTAGCTTAACAGAATATTCCGGGTATAACCGTCGCAACTCCCTTATAAGGTCTTTATACCTCTCTTTCTTTTCTTTCTCCTTGGCTGTGACGTTTTTGTCAGCTGGTGCCGAAAATTCGACAACGAACATGGTTCGTTTTTCGAAGTCAAGGAAGTCAGGCCACGAGTGCGCAACAGAAACAATTGTCGAGAATATGAATTTCCAGTATATGCGGCACTTCTCATTTTCGACAATTGACTCTATTTCTCTAGGAGCGTTTAGCGGTGAGGTATTTGGGCTAATGCCGTAAGAGTGACAGAGATGGTAATAAAGCACTCTTAGTGCCGCATTGTGCCTTTGGATGTAGGTCGTTCCCGCATGAGTTGGACAAATAGATAGTATGTGCCCTAGATGCTCGGGGTGTGCATGACACGCTCTGCAGCTATCATCGAGAATGTCTTGGCTCAAAATGTGGCGACGGTATGCTGGAGTGGAAATGACACCGTCTTGTCATGCCAAAATGAAGCCCTCCGTGCCCGACTTCAATCCGGGTGATCTAAGGAAAGCAAACGTTAGCTCATACGACATCGACTGATCTGCCACATTTCTGTGGAAGATGCCGTGCATCGTCTTGTCGAGGAGCTGTTCGAGCAAGTTTTCCTCCTGTGCTTTGTTAATCCGCGCCTTCAGGAGTGAGTATTCAAGATGGATAAGATTTGATGCATTTTGCTCACCCTGATATTGAAGTCAAGGCCGAGTGTTTCAGCAGCCTCCTCCGTTGCTTTGTACAGAAACACCCCTTTGCCTACTTCTTCGTGTTTCCTGACCATTTTAAGAAGGGGGACTTGTCCATTTGCGACTATGTGTGCTGTACCCAGAATAATCCTGTTGTGAAGACATTCAAGATTCAGTATTCCGCGGCCACCTTGACGGCGTGAGATGTAAAGTCGTGGAACAGAAGACTTAAGGTGCATGCTTTTGTTCATGTGCATAACCTTTCGGGACCCGATATCGAGGGATCTGAGCTCGTCCTTCGTCCATGGAACTACCCCAAATGAATAGAGTACTACGGGGACGGCAAGCATGTTCGTTGCAGATACTTTGTTCCTTGTCGACAGTTCGGAAGACCATATCCGTCAAATGAGACGTTAGTATCTGCATCGGAGAGTATCATTTATAGATGTCACGTCCTGAATGCGGCTCTGTGGAAGGCCCAGGTATGTATAGGTCTCTCCAGCGCAAAGGTGTCGTATAGCGCTTCTGTCAACGAGCTCAGGATCTTCGGGGATGCCATTAAGTTTTCCTTCCTTCAAATTAACCTTGGCGCATTTCTCTAAGCCGAACTCCATTCCAATCTCTTAAGTGTACTCTTTGACAATTTTTAGAGCTAGATGTAGTTTCTCTTGATTTCTAGCATAGATCTTAAGATCATCCATGTAAAATACATGAGTGACCTTATGGTTTCGCTTTCCAGGTTTGCCGCAGAGGTACCCTTCGGAATGGCGAAGTGCGAGAGATAGTGGCAATAATGTGAGACAAAAGAGGATAGTAAGTCTGGTTTTCCAAAGCGGCATTAATCTCTCTATGCACCTCACGATGTGTGGATGAACCTTTAAGTTTTCCAACAGACAGATGATAAGTCCATGGGAGGTTGAATCGAAAGCTTTCCAGTAATCAATGCAGGCCATCGATAGAAGTCGCTGATAGGATGCTGCGTCTTTACAGACACATCTATCGATGAGCAAGTTCTCCCGATAACCTGCTACGCCTTTCTTTGAGCCGCGTTTTTCATGCATCTCTCGCCACACCGGTCCAATTGTCCGAACAATCCTATCCATTAGGATAGCTGTGAAGATCTCATACAGTGTGTTCAGACAAGTTATTGGCCTGTAATTCTTAGGGTCAGCTAAGTTGTCCGTCTTCGGCAGGAGCAGTGTGCGCCCTCTCACCAACCACTCCGGAATAGACTCTTCCGATTTTAGATATGAAGTGAAAATGCGGGCTAGATGCTGGTGGGTTGAAGGAAACTTCTTCCACCAGAAGGTCTTGATACCATCTGGTCCCGGAGCGGAATAGTTCTTCATGCCTCTTAATATGTTTTTCACCTCCTCGGTAGTGATAGGTGGGCATTCCTCCTTAGGTGTTATGTGGGCTCTGCACAGCTCCTTGAAGCTATTTATGTTCTTTGAGTTTTCTTTCAGTGGATGCTGGATTTCGTAGACTACTCTCCAAAATGTCTCGACCTCCTCTGGTGTGGGCGGGTGGACGAGAGTAACTGGAGGGTCTTGGAAGAGTCGAAATGGCTCAGACAAAAACTGTTGATTTTCTCTGACCCACCTCTCTCTCCGCTCTAGACTTCTCCTAGCGTTAGGTAGTAGTCGTATTCTGTCAACAATATGCTGCCTGATGGTCAGTAGCTTTGACTTGTTGAGTGTGTGATGACGGATCCGCAGTCCGCGCGCAAACTGTCGAACCTTGGCAGTGAAAGTCCTGCCAGATGTTATGTAGTCAATCGCACACTGAATGCGGGACGCGTACTGCCTTGCCCAGCCTATGTTTGTGTTGAGTTGATGCATTCGTCTTTTTGGCCTTATGATCAACCGTTGGTTTTGTTTTACGGTTTGCATCTGCCAAAGCTCTCGCTGCATTATACACACTAAAATTGATAGTCCAGAGGTCGGATTCTTCCGAAAAATCTCCACGAAGCTCGTCATCCAGTTCAGCCAGATCTTTGGGCTTGAGAGAAACCTGAATGTTGACGTTTCTCCAGGTCCGAAAGCATCGCTCTGCCTCTATTGGATGCCTGCTCGCAGGTTGGTCTCAGTGTCGCCTCTCTTTCTCCTTTGCTGGCTTATTCTGGCTGCGGTTAAGTAGGCGCTCCGCTTATATAACCCCTTTTCCGGAGTTCCTCGGCACGGTTTCGCAGACTTTTTTGCGAAAAATGAGAGAGCTCTGGGTGTTTCTTGCACCACAGAGTATGCAGTCGCGCCATGTAACCTTTTCGTTCAGGGGCCATACTGGTATAATAGCACTCCAGCAGGTCGTCCCTGAGTCGATACGTCCACTTAAAAGTAATGAGATTCTGCCGGTCAATCGCATTGATTCCGTCTTGATTGGCTCCCCCAACTCTAGGGTAGTCGGCATTGTTGTCCGACCCATTGTCGGGAGCCCTGCGCGTTCGATTGTTTTGAACCGCACTTACTACAACTATGTTTGGTGTTGTCATTGTTTTTCCCACGCGCAGCTATGGAAAAGGGTTCGTACATCCTTGTAGAGTCCCGCCTGCAAGGATAAGGCTGCATACTCTGAGAGGTCGCCCGGTATCCCAGAGTCACCGTTTGAGACACCTCACCCAGGTGCCATTCAGCTTTCGACACGGTTGTTACGCCTCCGCTTAGGGGTTATTCCTTCGGGACCATCCCTAGACAATTGTCCGCGACTGCTTATTAATTATTGTAACCATATTCAGCAGGAACCCTTGGTACAGGGACCCTCTATCCGCAAACCGAGGACGCGTTCGGTGGCTTTGTCATAGGGCCTTTGGTTCGATTCCCAAGGAATCAAAACCGAAACCGAAACCGAAATAAATAAATATAAATATATATATATATATATATATATATATATATTGTATATATGTATATATATTGTATATATGTATATATATTGTATATATGTATATATATATTGTATATATGTATATATATATACAGAGAGAGAGAAAACAATTGTATAAAAAGTGGAACTTTTGCCTCTAAAAAAACGAGAATGATGTGCTCAAAGGTGTACAAATTCTTCGCTGGAAAGTCCTATAGAACTCTTATTACTTTTCCGTACCATTTTCCCGAACCCACAGAAATCATTCAAAAAACCCCAGAAAGTGTTCTTTTCCCATCTATTTCCTATTTTGAAATTAGTGTTAAAAAATCAAACGTGCCGGAATGGCGAAAAAAGTTAAATTAACATTTCGTCTGATGACTTATTATAAGATTTTTTTATTGAAAAACTGAAATTAATAGAATGTAAAGACGTGAATAACTCTTTCTAAATCACTCTTAGGAAGTTGATATCGCGTTTTATGAAAGAAAGTTACGGGGATCACAGCGTAAAAGGAGCTTAAAAAAGGGGAAATAGGGTGATTTTCTCACGAAAAATGGTAAAATAGGGGAAAGATTAAACATTTATTTTTATATGTCGAAAAAACAAACAATCTTTTTATAAGAAATGTTATATTTTTGAACATGGTGTCCAGTAAAAGGTCCGTACGAAATTCAAGGACATTCAAGGAGTTTTCAAGGACATTTTCAGAAAACTTCAAGGACATTTTTATAAAAATTTCAAAGACATTTTTAGAAAATTTTGAAGACACTTCCTGGTTTTTTAGGTTAGTTGCTGATAATATTGTGAAATAAGATCAAATTCGAGAGGATATGAAAAATTTAAGGACATTGCGTAAAATTCAAGGATATTCAAGGACTTTTTGAGAACAGACAAAATTTAAGAACATTTCAAGGACTTTAAAGACTTTGAGGACTTCAAGGACCACTGGACACCATGTTAAATAATTTTCAATGCTTTTTCAATGATTTCTGCCATTAAAGAATTTATTTTAAAGAATTGGATATACTTAGGATGTTGGAAATCCATTAACAGTGATATAAAAAAGTCCAAGAAAAAATCAAATTAGTTAAATACACAATTTTGACATGTTTAACACTTTCAATGTAAATTTAAAACTACACTCTTCAGTAGAGCGAAGTGAAAATTCTAAAATTAATCGAACCGTTTGAGTTAATTGGATAATATCTTCTGTTCTTTTTTTTTTTAATTTTTTTAATTAAAAAAAAAGTTTTGCCTCATTAAAAATTTTTGAAAATGTTGAAAAAAATGTTTTTTTGATTGATTCGAACCTGAAATTTCTTCAGCTTGAACATCAGAAACACGCTATTATTTTTTATTCATGGGAAACATTTTTTTTCGTTAAATCACGACGAAAGTTTTTTTCCGAAAATGCAAAATGATAAAATGTTTCTTTGGTTCAAGCTGAATAAATGTCAGGTTTTACATATGTATTCAGCTTTTTTTAACATATGTGCATATGACTGAATCCAAAAAAACATGTTTTTTCACATTTTCAAAAAAATTGTTAATGAGAAAAAAATTTATTTTGAAATTTCGTAATTTTTTATTATTGTTCACTGGCAAAAGCTGTAAATATAACAAATTCGTCATAATTTTTTAACCAATAGGAAACATTTTGAATTTGAAATCGTTACATTTTACTGATTAATTTTTTTTCACTTTTGTCGAATGCCAACCCAAAAGCTTTTTTTCCCTCAGCTCAAACGATTTGATTTATCTTAGCATTTTCACTCCGCCCTACTCTTCAGGGCTCTTAAACTTAAATTAAAAATGGCTCAAGTTAGAACATTTAACATTGCAGTTGATGAACGTGGAATATTGCATTTTTACATTCTCATTCTAATGAGAAGGTATTGGTTTTATGTAAAATTTGACATAGTCGGTTTTCATCAAATCTCCACGTTTTGAGACCCCCTGAGCTAGAAAAAACGATTTTTACCAAGGTGTCTGTCTGTCTGTAGTCTGTCTGTCTGTAGCCACGATAACTTTCGAAAAAATGATCAGATTTGATTGAGCTTTGGCACACTTTTTTATGACCGAAAAATAGAGAACGAGTTCGTTAACCAGCTATTTTGGATGAAAATCCAAAAAGTGAGCACATTTTGAAAATTTTTGAGACCACTTTTTTTGAAGAATTGAAAATTCTATGTACGGTTATTAGTAGTACGCAAAATGACGAACAAAATATTCTTATGACTTTTCGTGATAAAAAAAAATTACTGGAGTTATAGCATTTTCAAAATTCCAAAAAACAAACGAAAATGAACATTTTAAGCCGAAAAACGCACGATATGAAAAAAAGTCAAGAGGAGAAAAACGTTGCTTCTTAAACACCCTATAATATTTTCATAACAACTTTTTGAATTTTTTGAAAAATAAAAAATTCAAATTTTGATCGCACAAAAAATTAATGAAAAATCAAAAAAGCCATTTTGCTATCAAAGTATGCAAGATACCATAAAAGATCATCTCACCAAAATTGTGCACCTAAAAAAGATCTACAAATTCCTTATCATTCACTTTTTCATATGACGCGTAGTTTTTGTTTTATTCGTAAAAAACAGCATTGAAAATAGAAAAATCAAATTTTCAGACGAATATTACCAGCTACGAAAAAATGACCGAAACAAAATTTGTTCATCCAAGGAAGAGGTACAAATTTATTGTGACTCATGTTTCGATAGGATGCGTGGTTTTTGTTTTATTCGTGAAAATAACATTGACAGTAAAAAAAATCAAATTTTTGAAAAAACAATGCAAGGTACGAAAACATATAAATGAACAAAAATTGCGCATTCAAAAAAGACTTACAAACCCGTAATCAAGTTTTGTGGTAAGAATATATTAAAAATGAAAAAATTAACTTTTTTGATAAACGGCACAAGCTAAAATAAAATGTTAACTAATAAAATTTGTCGCCTGAATTATATCATTACTTTTCATTTGAAATCAAATACAAATTTAGTAATTTGTATATGAAGAACATATAACACGAAACACAAAGTGCGCGCTCAGTGTATTTACCAAATCGCACGCCGTAAGTCCGCTCAAACTTTTTTGTTTCTATCATACGGTTCAAATGATTTTCAAATCAAATATCGAGCGCGAAGCGCGAGTGTCTGGATGAGAATGTGTTCCTTAAGGTCGATAGAACCTTGAGTAAATAAAGTTCCTTTTCAGTCTAAAATAAAAACAAATTTAACAATCACTTAATATGTAGAGGTTTTGATAATTTTATAATATTTGCAAACAAACTTTTTCTTTTCATCGAAGTTGAACACGAAGTTCAAAAATCTAGAGGAGCCGAGCGCGTAGCGCGAGGTGAATACATAATCGAGCGCGAAGCGCGAGATAAATATATGATCGAGCGCGAAGCGCGAGATCCAACAGTCGCGCGCCATAGGCGCGCTCAAACTTGCGAGCGCAGCGAGCCGCGCGCGAAGCGCGCGATGAGAATGTGCCCGCGAAGCGGGCAGATTTTTTAATGAGGTATTTAACTTTGTATATTTCAACTAAAAAATGTTCACCTTCTAATACTTATTTAAAAGGTACTATATATTTTGTAAGTGTTCCAATTTTATATTGAATAACAACTTCTGTCTCCAATTTTCACATTTTCAACATGCTTAAAAATGTTTCAGCTTCAAATTTTCTTTTTAAGAGTATTTACTTTTAATGGTTCAGCACTTGAAACGTGTATCTTATTTATTCGTGAATAATTTATTTAAGTGTTATAATTGCTTTAATTATTATTCAATGTCATTTTATCATTTATTATCAATTCAATGTGTATTTTCAAATATTGTATATTCAAAGAGAAAAGGGGGAAATTTCAAGAAAAAAGGGGAAACTGTGCACCCTGAAGTTACGGTCGTTTGAAAATACCGATACGTACGTCAGAGGTGAAAATTCCACACCCTGTACTGTGGAAAGAGATGGTATGAAAAGTGACGTGATACTTGAAAGTTGAATTTTTCCTTTCAAAGGTACTTTCGAAACATTGCGTTTATTGATATTTGCGAAACATATGTGACGATAATAAATCAAAGATGAGCTTTCTTCCTTGAGAATGTGCACAATGCACATGCAGTTCCACATGCTTATTTATATGTTAAAATTTAAAGAGAAGAGAGAGTGACAGAGACAGTCTGACAGGATATTTGAGTCCCGGTAGCCACTCCAGAGCCTACTCGTGTACATGCGCCTACTTAAAAGGAGAAGACTAAACCCACTCTGGGGAAACTTTACCGGAAGGTTCGCATTACACCGCCTCTCGGCATCAGGATGATGGTTCAAGGCAGCATCGCCGCGCCACACGCGCTTTCCGCTTCTGAGGATTGCAAGCTTAACCATAAGACGAGTTTACGTAGCCCAAAGGGCTAGTAGACTTAGCTTTCGTATAAATAAAATAATCCTTCCATGTTTCCTTCCTTTCTTCCTCTCTTATCCTCCTTGATGTGAATACACAAGAAGGAAAAAGAAAACTTCATAACAGGATCAGATTTACTAATTTCTCAAACAGATTGTATGAAACAAAAAACTGGATGACAAATTTTTATTGATTAAGAACTAAACCAAACCTAAACCTAAAATTCAATCTAATTTTACACAGGAAAAAAGACTAAGGGTTACTTAAGAATTAAGCACAGTATATGCTTTGTCAGTTTTACCTGGAAGTTGTCATTCTCCAAGACTCATGAAAGAATTAAGAACTTGACTTACCTGAAACAGAGAAAATAATTTGTTGTTATTTTTAAGATGAGAATACCTCTATGCATTATCTATTGCATTAACTACTGTTCAACTGATTGGTCGAATAATTTACATTGTTTTCGACTGCATTATACAGATCTGACTTATTAGAACCTGTATCACACAAATCCGCTCTGTGCATAACAGTATTAAAATCACGGAATTACGATAGGGGTGGGATTGAAGAAAGGAATGGAATGGTTAGGGGTGGAAAGTCTGGGTGGTGTGATATTAAATCCCGGTGACTGGCTCGGCCCGAACGAGACGAGGAGGCTTCGCAACACCAGATGGAACTGACGTGGTGAGTGACGTCAAATTAAAACATGCAGCACCAACGCAACGCGACGATTCGACGACACCGTCATACCCCATGCCCTTTTACCTCTCCCTTTTCCTTCGCTTTCCATAATCTCTAGCCTCTAGCTCTAACCTAACCCCTTACGCCAACGATACTAAACGCTCTCACTCCTGCAGGCAGCATATAGATATACATTTCCTATATTGGTGCTTTGCACCCACCGTTACATACGTGTATGCAAAAAAAGAATCCCCCTCTGTTTTTTTAATACTTTTTTTATAACGAACGAGCTGCAGCAAGGACAGGAACTCCTATTTCGTGAATAATACGTTTTTGTACGAGAAAATGAATTTGCCGGCTTTGCAAAGTATATTGGCGAAGAAATGCACACGTAGTATGTGTGGTGGAGAAAAGCGATTCATAAAATAATGTTCACGGCTTTATATTTTTGTTGAAGCGCGATCTCTGTAAACTTGGATAGTGTTTAGAGCGCATTAAAATATTTAGTGAAATATTTTTCCTGAAAATTATTACCATCATTCCTTTCTCATTATAGCAATGTTTCGAACTTTTTAAATACTCTAATCAAATTTTTTTAAAAAAGAATATCAAAATTTTTTTGGGTAGCAAAAAGGGGACACATTTCAAAACATTTCAAGGGATTAAATAAAATCACAGTCATAGTACTTTGACAGATTTCGAGATTTCTTAAATATAAACAATAAACAACAAAGCTTATATTGGGAAATATTTTCCATCTGTTTGATAGCACGAAAAATATTAATAAAAAATCTTTCTAATCAAAGTTATACATATATAGGCCATAAAAACATACAATTCTATCATACATTTTCCTACCGTATTATAATGAACTTAATTAAAATTAGAATATAAACTTCTAGAAAGATTTGGAGGAGGAAGACACACAGAGGAAAATGGATGTTAATATCTAGATATGGAAGGATTAGTAGATAGTACCGCCTATAACCTACATATATTCACGCGTATCTTGATGAGATGTAAGTCACAAATGAACGCATATAGTTAGTTTTACTATCTAAGATGTAAGACTGAATTCTAGACTAAAATATCCAGATATTTAACTCGTTATTAGAACGCATGCGCAGCTCGCGACGAGCAAGAAAATGCGACAGCTCTGTCAGGAACTTTATCAAGCTCATAGGCAATGTCGTTTCATGTCACATGCTAACTTGTGTAAAAATGATAATTATTGACATTTTGCCCCCAATTAATAATATTAATCATAAAAACTTTTTTTTTTTTTTTGGGAGAAAAATGGTTAAAGAACTTACTTTTTTCACGAAGAAAATTTTCAAAGTGACAAACCTTCAGTTCCATGGTCACGTGCATATCTTTGATATCTACAAAATATAACACTCAGGGACTGTTCAAGTGTTACATAAGCATACTTTTACCTATTCTTGCCACCCCCTCCCACTACCCCTTGCAAGCATATTTTTTCATTATGAATATACAACAATAAGCATCCATGTATACCCCCTCCCTGTTATAATACTTAGGTAATACTTGAATGGCCCCTTAACATGCTAGATGACCGTCCTATAGTTGAACATAAAAGTTAAAACTAAATTTTAGTTTTTAAACCTTCTAATTTGATATTTGAATGCTCAACTTATTGCTTGTCACACGCTTCTAAAAAATTAAATAGACGAAATTAAAGATGATATATAAATCGGCAAAGTCATCCTGTATAGTGACATTTATTTTGTACAGATCCTACGTGAACGGCATGAATAGCGAAATCAAGGAATGAATTAAATTAAACTTTTATGTCAGGTACTTTTCCTCTAAAGCAACTTTTCACGAAAAATAAAAAGCAAATTTAAAAGCTCATCAAAAACATAAGCCTTATTTACAGAGCTAGATTTTTTCGCAAAATTATGGGTATCATTAAAATTGATAAATCTCATATTTGCAATTAATGATTGATTTCCAAAGAAATTAAATTAGTTCCAGGAAATGCAAACACACATTCAAGTTTTTCCAAATGGTCATCCATAAATTACGTAACACATTTTTCGCAAGGGGGGGGGTCTAGTCTAGTGCTACGCAATGATGAAAAACTACAAGAAAAATCGGAAAAACGAGTTACATAGGGAAGGGGTCATCAATTCTGTCAGGAAATTGCGTTACGTAATTTATGGATAGCCCCTGAAAAAAAGCGTGGTGCAATATTTATATTATGCAAATAAACTGCTCATTCAACACCCCTTGATATCCAGGATATTTCACTTTTACTGAAAAGTCGCTCCGAATTGCAAATGCGTTAATCAGTTCATCTTAGCACGTGCACTGGACATGATACGAATTCGTTATTATTTTCCGAGGCTGCACCATCAAGTAGAGAACAAATATGCCGGGGTGACACTAAAGGAAGGTCGGCCGAACAATGGTCAGGTCCTGATTGTCCCGGGAGGTAGTGACAGACTGACTCACAAAGTCCCCGATCGGCTTATCCGATTATTTATTGTTGTCAAAAACCTCCCGGGTTCCCCTCGAAAATCGGCCGTTTGTAAATGGCGCGAGCGTCTACTTTAATCTCGTTAGCGGCTCCTCTCTTCTTATGGTTACAAGATGTAGTCCCGTGTTTTCATGGAATTCAGTGTCGCGTTTCCATGAACATTTATTTTTTTAAGTCTAACAACATTGTGTACTAAAATGTACTTTTAGGAGAGGTGTGACAAGGAAAATAAATAAAAATTTAAAAAGAAGACAAGAAATATAATAATCCTCTTTTGGTATACTTAGCATCGCTATGCATCATTGTGGAGCTATATATATACTGCCAAGTTCAATATTTCGAGTATGCCCACAGGTGTTTCACGTCCGAATAATTCAACACAAAGGACGACACGAAGTTATACTTAAGAATGAGAAATCACAACCAGAGGTGAGCATCGATCGGCCTGCAAGGGGCTGAAGTAAGCGGTTTATTTAAATAAAAAGTAGAGGTAGAGAAGTTGAGGTCCCGGATTCAATTTCGTCGTCGCGAAACTTTTACCCCATAGCGAGACTTTTCAACCTTGAATTCCCTCCAAGTAAAACAGAAATAAATCAAAGTAGTCTCAGATAAGAAACGTGACAAGAACTTGATGAATATAAATTCTACCCTACAGGAGTCAACCGATCTGAAGAAAAGGTATGTCTATATTAAAACAAGAAAATGCATTCCACTTGTGAACGAAATTCGACGATAGATCTATTCTAACAAAAATAAATCTGGAGGGTCTCTTTATGCGTCTGAATTTCAAGGTCTACTACTATAGAATTTTGAGCAAAAAGCGGTATGACTAGCGACTTATTCACTATCCACATTGGCTGAAAATCACCCCTCCATAAATACCTAAACACAGTGGGGCGTCTCGTGTAGAGATGGTTTAGTTAGGGTTAGGATAAAAAGCGCGTGCCGACTGAACATAGTTGCCTCAGCTGTAGTATTACACGAGAGGGAAAACTGTAGAAACGTATTGGAGATATTGTTCAATAAAGGGATGGAAAAATAGTTTCAGAACCGGAGCATCCAATGATTTAATGTTTGTAAAAGAAGAAGTGATAGTTATTAGACTGAAAGAGTTAACAACGTAGTACAATTTACTGTGGTCCTGCGAGTGTAGCCTACATGAGTGTTTGCATTTTCAATCGAGATTCAATATAAAATTATTTACAATTGCAAATTAGGCTTATTGAAGCTACTGGTCATGAACATGTTAAAACGGTTCCTTACTTCGATTGCAAAAAGGTTATATCAAGATGTTAATAAACCACTCCTACAGTATATTTCACGCTCACTGGAAGTTCTGCAACGACATGACAGTATTATTATTTCTTAGTCGGAAGATCCATGATAGCTGATAAGTCGATAGCATCGGAGGAAGAAACGCTTCAATGGTCTTTGCGAGCCTGCGGTGTCATACATCCTTTCTGTGCGACGCGAGTTTTGTTCTTAATGAGTAACATCTTTCTCCCCTTGATTTGGTATTTAGGTTTTTTATTTGGAACTATAACTACACTGTATAGTAGAAAATCAAAACTATCTTGAAAAGCCGAAGGTTTAATTAATCTTCTACCACTTTAGATTTGAAAACGCTTAACATCTGGAATATCATAATCAGAATATCATATACAGTGTGCACTGTGCACATTACCCTCTCTTTTTGAGCTACACACGATTGATGGTGAAAGTGAGGGCAAGGGGAGCCTTGAAGCATCCGCTGGGCATAAAACCCTTCGTCCTAACGAGCCCACCAGCCAGTATCGTATTTCACGGACCGGTGCATGCATAGTAAAGCTTATTAATTCCATTTAATGGGTTTAAGTCCGGCTTGCAAGGTAGATCGGAATACGAGAAGGCAAGCCGAATCTGCCAATCCAACAATCAGCCGATATCCACGAACCAGATTGTGAGAAACGGTTTGAGAAAAAGTACTTACAGCGAGAGTTATATAAATGGCATACATCACAAATTCTTTTATTCACTTGAAATTAGACTACTGTACTGTACTCGTATTTGGGAATTGTACAGTTACTTCCCTTCATTTGTTTTTAAGATTGATTCTATTCATGTCTAGGAAGTTGTGATATCAGTCTATCAAATTTCTTCTTCTGGAGCTACTTAAACTCCTTTTCTCTAGTATCCTTTCTAATTATTTTTCTTCTTGACCTTATCTACTCATCTTTCTTCTTTTTCTAAACCATCTTATTCCGAACATTTTTATTCTTGTTTCTTCTTCTTTCACCATAGTTCAGGTTAATAACTACTTCCTTTTATCATGTCCTCTTAATTACCTCTATTAAATCTAACAACTTTTGTACTTTTTATTATGTACTTAATAGAATATATCATCCGCAAAACTAAACATTTAGATCATTACTATCTGCTCTTTTATTCCAACATTATTACTCTCATCTATAGCTTCATTGGTCGCATGGTTTGGACAGCAATGATAACATGGAACATCCTTGCTTCACTTAGTTATTTACTACTTCCTTTTTATTATTGTTAATCTTTATTGCCACAGTATTATTTCGATAGATGCTACACGGAGAAATAAGACTCCTATTTGGACATTCTGTATATTTTAAACCACTCTATTTTGCTCAATTGACATTGCACAGTGTTTTTTCCAAAACTGCATAAGCTACAAATGTTCGTTTCCTTGTCTTATTACCTCCTATACTCTCGCCTTCTGTTAGTCAATCTAAAAATATTAGATATTCTTTTTATCTCGTTTCAAACTTCCATTTCTACTATTCCTTCATAAATGTTAATCTTTATTGTCACACTTTTATTTAATTAAAGGCTATAGATAGTCTATATATTATATTCCTCACTGTTTAGCACAAAAGTATTTTGTACGTATTTTTGATGACTGATTAAGTTCTCTTAATTTTAATTAGGTCAGAGCTGAAAAAATTTTCTCTTCAAAAGGTTGAATGCTCTAAAAATTCTGTATAAAATGAACCGAGAATGAAGCCAATGTGTCTACTTTCTAAGTAGATATTGCACAAATAGTGTAATGTTTTCTTAAATGTTCAATAACTTTCGAAATAATCAACATTTTTTAATGTTCTTGGGCTCATTTTAAAGCTACTTTCCACATTCATACAGAATTTTGACAGCATTCAACACTTTGAAGTGAAAGTTTTTGAGCTCTGACATAATTAAAATTAACAGAACTTAATCAGTCATCAAAAAAGCCAACCAAATAGTTTTGACCTATACTGTACATATAAAATATTTTTACTAGAGACAAAACATAGACTGACTAGTAGATGAAAAGCACTCGATAATGTCAATTGAGCTAAACAGTGAGGAATAAAATATACAGAATATCTAATATAAATATTATATAGTTTGCGTACTATTCCTTCATAATTGCCAATCTTTATTGTCACACTTTTCATTAATTAGAGACTTATGGATAATCTATATATTGCATTTCTCACTTTTTAGCTTAATTGACGTTATCCAGTGCTTTTTCTAAAGATACAAAAGCCATAAATGTTCTTTTTCTTGTTCCCTTGCCTGCTCCTCTCTCATCTTCTACCAGTCAGTCTATATTTTGTCCCCAGTTAAAATACTTTACATGTATTCTTTCCATCTCCAGGCTTTAGCTGCACTTATGTTCCTAGTTTTTCTTTTAGTCGTGCTTGCCCGAAGTTCTTTAAATTTATTTTCATCCCATTCCTTCACAGATTTCAAGTATCTCCTATATGTAGGTATGATACTTCATTTCTTAGCATTCTGTACATCGCTAAACGCACCCATCCTTCGTCATATTTAACACTCTTTATATTTTCTTCTCGTCCATCATTTCTAATGTTCCTCCGTCTAATCTTGTCTGCCGTCTTGTCACTTATATACCTGTTTTTATTATCCCTGATTTGATGCCTCTCAATCGTTATTCTCCTTATATAATATATTTCTGCAGTCTTTCTTTGAAAATTATCCAATAGATCTGTGTCCTAGGTATGAATTTTTAAAACTTTTTTTTTATCTTGTAGATCATGAAAATAGAAGAAATTTCCCAAAAGGACTTGGACTAATTATGGCTAGTTATTTTTTGGTGCTGGGTCCTTTAACAATATTCAGTTTTCTGTTCTTATTTTTAGTAAGGTTTTTAGCTCCATGACTGTTAAAAAGCCAACTATATTTTTTAGCTCATTGACCCGCGCTTTACATGTTTTATGATAACCCATAAACCGCAATATAAAAAAGGATCAGACACATTCGCCTTGAATAATTCACATGGGCGAGGACAGAAGGTTGGGTCACTTTTTACGGTACCATTGCACTCGATACATGACTGTATTAGTCACGCATCGAGCTGACGGTCACGCTACACTCTACAGCCTTCGGGATCGTTTCAAGCACCCTGGGTTTTTTGCACTCGTGGATTATTCGCCGGCGTTCTTCGTCAATGGTCTCACAAATATGTACCCCGTTGCAGTCTGCACGTCGGGAACTTCAGTGCACGAGGAGTCTGCCTCTTGTAACAGGTTCGCCTTCGAGTTTCAAGCATAAATCACAGAGACGACGCAGGAATCTCTCTCAAACGATCTCTCTCAATGCAAAACGCCTTCAAGGGGCAGGGAAGTTGTGCGCGGAGACGAGCGCGAATGTATTTCACGCCTCGGCTGGAAAAGAAAGATAAGGCGCTAATGTCAGATACTATTTCAATATAACTGCTGTACTGCGCGTGAGGCCACCGCACCGCCCTAATAGAGCGCCAGCGGCCTAAGTTTACGCTGTGGAGACCATAACTGCATGATACTTTCCACTTCCAGGCCAGAGAAACCTTAGAGTTCGGGCAACTTCTCAAGTTCTCGGCCTTGCGCAGAAAAGCACCAAGCACCAACTCTCAACATGCAGAGAACGCCTAGGCACTTTACAAGTGAATCAGAGGAGAAACTTGAGATGATATTTTCATTCTGGTCAAGAGTTGATGTTATCATGGCACCTTGGATTGCTTCTATTTTATCCGATAAAGAGATACTTGAGCAGATTTATGATCAGAATTAATTTTCTTCCTCCGGTATTGATCGATCCTTGAATAGATCTCGGACAATAATATGGGGTGGCCACTCAATAATCAGAAAAAGAACCCAGTTCTTATCGGATTTCAAAACTTTTGCCCAGTTATTTAACTTTTTAAATTAAAAACTTTAAAACTAAACAAATTATAATTTAAAAGACCTTCGACGGGCTATTTTGAACTTCTGGGCTGTTATGATCTTAGGGTACTACTCAGCAGAATATTTTTTTCTTTGTTGGATTTCATTTTATATTCTACGTATGTTTTATTTATACATCTAATGTACCATAATAGCCCATTTTAACGGTGTTTAAAAAAGAATATTCAAATTAACGAATCTAATGCGGAATAATTATAAATTAGAAGCGTTAAAAATTAACCATGAAACATTAAAAAACTGAATAATTTCAAAACTAGTTATAAACGTTCAATATTAAAGCACGTAAACCAACCAAGAACCACATTTACCAAGAAAATAACATCAGGAACAATATACCTATCACTGGTCAAGAAACATAAACATCCGAAATAAATCTAATCATCAGGTTGGAATACATCTACAGTCATAAAAATAATGAATTTCATCCAGATTCTCCTGTAGTGGTCTGTGAAAAATGAATCTCGTCCTCTCCCTAACTTTAGCTTAGTGGGTAAAAGCACCAGACCGGCATGAGATCTGGGATCGTATGCCAGCGGGCCACAGAGAATTTTATCACAAACTATAAAAAACGCAAATTATTCATGCTTTAACAGTATTATTACAGAACCACAAAAATCGAAAACATAACATCTGGAATAATTGTACAAGTTCGAAGCTCTCAAAATCAGACAATCTAACCAAAAAATATATAAATTAAGCCTGTTCAGACCGAGGTAACTTAAAATGATTTTTTATTACACCTCCGCGAAAAAGTCGCTCTTTTGAGGATGTATAGAGGGAAAAAAGTGGTAAATTTCAGGGCGCTAGACTAACCGTTAAAAAAAGTTGAGGATGTAATAAAAAATATTAAGAGTGGTAGGTGTAAAACTGATTTCGTTTGTTTGTGAAGTTCGCATCACTCACGAAATCAGCCTCGTTTCCCACTTGCCTCCCAAAAAACTGTATGTTTTATATAAACCAAACCATTTTTAATGTTTCAATCTGAAATTATTCAACACGTTAAATTCAAAGTTCTTCTATAGAAAACGCTTTTTTTATTATTCAATGTTGAAGACTTCGAACCTAAAATTGTGCAACTATTAAGATTTTCATTTTGATATAAATATTTCAAGAATCTAGGGATTCAATTTCAAAATCTAAATCAAAACACATATCACATGTTCCTTATAGGGCTATTTAGTCCTAGGAACTTTTCATAAATAAATACAAATACAAATACAAAATCTTGGAAATTTAATTTTTTTCAAATTCAAGCCTTTAAACTTAAAGTTTCTCAACTTAAATGAAGAATATTTAATCTATTAATGTCTCAGCCCGTATAGAAAATCAACGGACCTGACTTGCGTCCAGTTAGCGCCCAAAAATAGCCAGGGTGTTTGAAAGTATCAAAGGCGAAAAATGAAAATTAGAAAACATGAATTTTTTCCCTTATCATCTAGTCTGTCCTTTCTGATCCCAATCGGGTGTTGGCTAGACCATCAGAACAAAAAAAAATTCTAAATTTTTTTCTAAATTCTTTTTAAAAATTTTAACGTCAACCATCTAAATCAGATTTTTACAAGACCGTCGCGCTAGATTAGCTCGTTCATACTAGCGCTAGATTAGCCTGTCCAGACTAGCGTTTGACCATACAAAAACTTCTCACTTCTACTCAGCGCCATAATAGACCGTCTTGACAGCAAGAAATTAGCGGTCAGGACAGTCTATCCTGGCCCTGAATAGTTCCCCGATAATTTTCTCCACGGGGGTTTAAATAAGAATATGGTTGATTTTTCTAAACACTACATATTATAAATGAGGAGTAAGCGAACAAAACATGATAAACCCATTCGAGATAATTCTTCAATAATTGGACAAATTCTGCATCTCAAAGAAACCAAAGATAGAAGAAAAATTCAGACAGTGTCATATAGGAGAGGAAACAATCTAACTGGTTATCCATTATTGTCGAATTATTGAACCTACTAGCTTAGATTTATGCAGTTTTTATAGTAAATTGAATACTTTAGTATAATATACATGAATTTTAGTTATTATATATTTTGAATTTAAAGTCAACAAATTTCGCATTTTTCAATATAAAAACATTGAATTTTTTATTTTTCCTAAATCAAAAAATAACTTTCTGGAAAACCAGAAATTTCCCGGTATTCTGCTCCAGTGACCACTCGGAATAAATAAATCTTCGGTGTTTTCTACTTCTTTCGATTGCACAATTAACTAATACTACTTAGTCAAAGAATGTTCACAAGGATAAACGCTTCACAGTAAATACGAATACTCAATGTTATATTCAACTTAATTTCAAATTTGACTTAATATAAGCAAGCAACTAAATTTAAGTATACACACGATCTTGAATAAAGCACTTGTATGTATGTATGTATGTATACCATTAAGCCATTTCCCTTTCAGGGTAGGCGTGACACTACCCGATTTCGGTAGTGTTTCTAGGTGGATAGTTTTCTTGTAGTTATAAATAACTACAAGTGTAGGCTCACCACACCCACGATGTACCAACAGCACTCAGTATTCTTAAATGGTCACCCATCCAAGTACTAACCGCGTCCAACGCTGCTTAACTTCAGTGATCTGACGAGAACTGGGTTTTTCAGCGTGGTATGGCCGTTGGCTTATACTTACTTATCTTAAATAAGAAATAAGCATTTCTCGACTGAAATAAAATAAACTATGCACCTAAATTTCAATATACATATAGTTCTGAAAGTAAGTTGAAGGCAACCTGAAATAACACGTAAGGCTTTCGTTACCTAAAATTAAGAAGTACGCCTTACTGAATTTCAGGTTGACTCTGCCTTAATCGCGTTGGGACATGCGCACGACGCGGTCTTGGTATTCTGCTCAGTTTCTATAATCTAGCCCGCGTTTCAAGTGACGCTTTGTCGTAAATCTCTGAAATTCTTGAACACTACTAGGAGTTTAATGTGTATCTTAAATTGTATTCAGTTAAAAAGTCACTCGTGAACTGTCTATTTCCTGTTTTTCGAAGTCAAAACTATATTTTCTGCTCATACGTTTAGTGTAAAGTTGAATTTTCAGAAGAACGCACATTTTTCTTTGTCCAGATTGTCATCGAAAAGTAGGATTGTATAGTGGTGTTCACATAAATAAAAAAGTGAGCCTTCGAGATTCTTGGTGCAGACAAAGTGTTCTACTTGGGAATTTATAGAAAATCCAAAAGGATTTTACAAAGATTATGTTTATAATTTATGTGGTTTCAGGTTAGGACTCACGGGTTACGGGAGGGGGTGAGGAAATGCATAATTTCAGTATAAATATGCGACTTACTTTCAGCAAGAAGAGTCCTTAATTCAATGTCATCTCAACCTTACACTACCTTTTCAGTATAAATATCGTCTTAATTTCAGGTCTTTACTGCCTGAATTTAAGGTCTTTACTACCTTAATGTTAGGTCTTTACTGCCTGAATTTCAGTCTTATTGATTGCTTACTTTAATGATAAAATCAAATTCTTAATTTCAGGTTTCATATGCTTCTTTTTGTTACACCTTAAAATAATTCCAATTTTCGACTTTTAAGTGTTTGTTTTTTCTGTACAGATTGAATTTTTTCTTATATATATATTATATACGCACATGATACCAGGGATGATAGCGTCTTTCTAAAGAGGGATTCAACAACTTTCCAGTGCCTCATCCCTGACTTTGGAACTTTTGTGAGTGACGTATGTAAGAAGTTAAGTTTTTATCTAGCCAAGCAAGCGTACTTTCCGGGCTTTGTAACGTATGATTCTTCAATGCAGTGCGCAGGGCCTTTGTGCTAGTGATAAAATTCGAAGTTCGCAGCCTTTCCGTAGACAAGACTTGAACGGAGCCAGTTCGCGGATATCTGAGCGTGATGGGAAAAGTAATGGGAGAAATTCACTACCCAGTCCTAGTTTTATCTGGAATAAAAGTTTAGCCGTAGCTAGATGCATACTATTTGTGTCCGAATTCCAATGATTACTTTAACTTAGTTTTTATTGCCTTGTTTAATCAAAATAACCATAACTTTTACATCGTAAGTGCTAGGAATTTTAAAGATATTCTAACTTTACGACCCTATAGTATGACTGGAATTTTCACGACCTAAGGCAGCCGAAAAGCCATTCAGAGAGTGAAACAATGATTTTAGGCGCAAGTGAATTTGCATATTGATACGAGGGCTTTTAATTAAAGGAAGACTTTCAATTAAAGGGCATCCTCCGGCGAAAATGCCGTAAGGAAGAGCAAGGAAGATGATAGAGAAAGAATTCAAGTATTCCTTTTTTCAGCCGACTAAATAATCGAGTTACACAAATTAATTGAGTTTCGCAATCCATGAAGCAGTCTCGCTATCCCTAGTGTAGAAAAATAGAAGAATAGGGATCGTGATTAGGAAAAAAATACTTTTAAGGGTATTTAAAAATATGATGAATGAATCACATGAAATAATACTAATAGAAGAGAATATTTATTTTCAAACCTAAAAAATAAATTTCCAAATTCGGAAGCTCACAAATTCAAATCTTTTCAAATAACTTTATTTATTTTTTAGTGATAGTACTTTCCGAAAAGACTGAAAAGTTTTTGAATGGGAAAAATAAATAAATTCTTGGAGAACTCTTTTGGCAATCCTGGAACTCCAGCATTTAAGTCGAAAAATTGATTTAAAATGGATAATAGCTGTTTTTGAGACAAAAAGAGAAAAATTGCTAAACATACATACATTTTCATCTCAGTATAAAATTATTTTTTCTGTTTTTAAAATGTAAAAGGAGTACTTGAGGACCAAAAAGAATGAAATCACTAAATCTGGTAAAAAAAAAAAAAAAAAAAACATTCTTACGACTTTTCTTTTCCCAAAAATATTCGGTCGATAAGAAAATTTGAACTATTTTTGAATGAACAATTAAACTAGATTGAGCGCATACTGAATTCACGCAGAGTGAGAAGCAATCGCTCAGGTTTCGCTGAATGATCTCAAAAAGGATTTTTTAATTTTTCCAGATATTTTGAAAATAAAAAAGGAACCGACTCATTCCTGTAATTTTCCCGCACTGGACATGCCTGGTTTGAATAATTGGTTACCAAGGTCATTCCAACTCCTAATGACTTGAAATAACCAACTTTCAGCACTAATCATCCTGAGATGTCCGGAATCGCAGGATTATATGGTTACTCGTAAATTTGAAGTTTCCGCTTCTCCAATTACAGACGTGATTGCGCGAATCGTTTCATCGCATTTCCACTTCTCAGGCGGGAATTTTTTGAAAATGGTCTTGGGTCTTGGGCGAAACGAGTCGCAGATGCTGGGTAATTTTCTCATTCCTTACTCGCAATAACGAGCACGGTTCTTCCGCTCATTCCATCCTCGAACTTTCTGAAGCTCATCCATCGGGGAGAGACTTGGGGCTCCTTTAATTCGATTTCGAGGTCCCGATACGTCAGTAGCTTCTCACGTTCCTTAGCGCAAACTCCATTATCCAGAGAGAGCAGAAGCAGAGAGAAAAAGGGATTCCACACTCGAACAATGGATCTTTGCGGATCGAGAGTAAAGAATCAAACGCACACACCAAGAACAGAACACGGCTCACTTGAGCTCTAATGGGCTAATCAGCGAGGAAACTTGAGAGTGTGTAGAATCAAGTCAGACAGTGCACGGATGACAATTGATATCCGAGGCAATTTATTAGCAGGTGTAAAGTAAGTGAGAAGCTGAGTGGTGTATGAAGGTGTAAGTAAAGGAACTTGAAGTGGAGCTAGAAACGTTATGGCAGTGCAGGCAGGTCAGCGGAAAAAGGTGGTAGACGTAATTGCAGCTACTTGTAATTAAAAGCCTCCAACATTAAAGTAATTTTCTAAGTGGTTTCGCCTTGCGTAAGATACAGCGTTGTTAGCCACCTACTATATCGTTAAGGAAACTATTCACTTGTACACTGGAAAATTAGCAATTTCGTTGTGAAAAACGCCCCGGAATAAATTGCGAATTTATTAACACAAAAGACTGTATAACCATAAATTATATTTAGAATATTAAATGTGAAGGAAAGAAATATGAGGTCAAGTCAAAAAGTTTTTAATTCTAAAAGAGATGAAATGCTATTCGCACCAGTACTGCCTACTTTGAAACATCTGAGGACAAAAAAGACGGATAGCTTCGTGCCTTGAAAAAGTACCCTGGAATTTTTCCGAATACATTTTTCACGTTCCTCTCTCTCTCCTGCGCTACAAACTGATAATTGCATTTTTTCGCACACGACATAAAAATCCTTTATCCGAACCAACTACGGCTTTCGAAAAATGCTTGGAAGCTTAATTTCTTTTCCTTTTTGAATTCACCGCACTGCAAGCGACTTTCAAATGATAAGAATTAATTACATCAAAATTGTCTTTACAAAAAACGATACTTGTTATCGATTCTATTTTGAATTGCAAATGCCAAAGGTGTTTGGTTGAACACATTGTTCCTTCGGTGGAATATTTATGTTTAAGATCGCAATCATTATGCCTTGGAAGGCCTTATTTTATTGTATGAATAGTGAGTTGACCATTTAAGTGCAAACGTACTACTCTTCCGGCTTCGAGACTCGCTTCCACCTGCCTGAGTAACTTCTCCAACCGATGCAGTCATCCACCAGGTGGTCATCCCAAACATGGTTGTGTACACTCAGCAAGTGTCTCAAATTTTACGAATGATCTAATCTCAAGTAACTAGATAAACCGAGGATATTCCTGTTTTGAAGTCAAGGTTGCGAACCGCTTTAGAAGCTACATATCCTTATTTGTTCAGAGTTCACCCGATGGATATATAACTTCGAATTTTTATTTGAACCAACTTTTTTTTACCGGTTCATAATTTAACAGCTTTAAACTGGACCATTTAAAAACTATCTGAATCACAATTAAACTCTCGAAGTTTACCGACACTGGAAAAACGGTAAATCTAAAAACGTTGGCCCCCAGGTCTCAATAAATGGAAATTTTCAAATTCGCAAAACTAATTTTTTTTAAATATAGGCTTGTATAGAATAACAATACAGAACTTTTTCATATTTAGATTTACTTTTCCGACGATTAGTTCTAATAACTAAAATTAACAACTTGAACAAAATTTCCCGAAAATCAATAAGTTTTTAAAACATATATCGTCATAACTTAGCCAAATATTATTTAAACTATTTGCACTTAAGTATACATACAAAGTATACTCTAGGGGTGCTTAAAAAACAATAAATAAGTTCAAAATTATCTTATCTTGATTATTATTTAATTGAAAATTAAGGCTGATCGGTAACCACGTTTTTCTAGATTCGCCGACAAAAAGTATCGAGGGAACTTCAGATTTGAAACAACTTCCAGCGCGAAAGTTATTCTATACAGTTCAAAGAACATTTCTGAAAACTTTCAGATCGATTAATTAAAAATTGATGGAAATGTGCACTTTGCAAAATAGTACGCGACGCTGTAACGGTTACTCAACGGAAGCTCAACGGTTTGTTGCCTGACGAGGCTTAGTGTTAACGGTACAATCGTTACGGCGTCGCATACTTTTTCACAATGCAAATATTTCCGTAAATTTTTTAATGAATCAATTTGAAAGTTACCATAAATCTTCTTTCAACTATATAGAAAAACTTTCCCGCTGGAAGTTGTTTCAAATCTGAAGTTCCCTCGATACTTTTTGGCGGCGACACTATAGGAAAATGTGGTTACTTACAGACTTCATTTGCAATTGAATATCAATTAACATAAGATAATTTCCAACTTTTTATTGTTTTGTAGGCATCCCTAGAGTTTGCTTGACTTGTGTACCCAATTTAAAATAGTTTAAATAATATTTGGCCGAGTTATGAAGACTTATGTTTGAATCACTTATTGATGTTCGGGAAATTTTTTTCCGCTTTTTAATTTTTATTATTTTCGTACGTGAACTTGTGGGAAAATTATGATTACTAATATTTTGTTTACAAATAATAATAATAATGCTTTAAATTGTTTGGACAGAGTAAAATGATTGACGCAAGTGCTGTTTCTTCTTCAAAAAATTCTTCGAGTTAAGAACGCTCTGCATAACATACCTCGAATATCCACAAAAACAAACCTTTAACATCTACATTGCTGTCCTAAAGTTAAACATTGTATATGTTAACCTGAAAAATCTGGACGTCAAGGTCAAACATTAATTTTTCTCCCTGTGGTAAAATATTTAATTTAGTTTCCCAGAACAGTTGAAAATTAGAGTTATTCTAAATTAAAGTACTTTGAATTTTATGCCTTCTGAACTAAATCATTAATTAAGTACTGAAGAATTAGATATTTCACAATGCAAGTCTCTATACGCACCGAAAAAAATCCGGCTATTCGTACCAAAACCTATAATAACCAAAAACATTAAACTGAAGGCAGAAAACCTTTTGTAAAAATTTCAAATAAAAAAATCACTACTGACATTATGAAAGATAATTCATCTAAAAATTAGAAATAAAGTTAAAATTTTAAACTGAAATTAAACTTTTAATAATTAAAACTTTCGAAAATTACACTATTCAAAAATTAAAACTATATAGGTTCAAGGCCTTCAGAATTGAGTGATTTTCAAATATGAAGCATAGAATTTCAAATAGAGTTCGCAGAGAATTGAACTTAGTCCTTAGTACTTACTTCATCTTTCAAATATCTGTACTAATCTTCACCCACAATAACTCGTAGTGCACAAGAGAAAATGACTGTAAAACACGACTGAGGTCATGTGGCCTCAGTCGTGTTTTACAGTCATTTTCACGTGACCGGATTCCTACCTTACCGGCACTTTTTTTATTTGTCAACTTATTTTCACACGAAGCGCCACATCGAGTTGAAAATTTGGGATACTAAATAAGAAGCACTAAGAAACGCCGCTCTGGTCCTAAATTTTTATAATTATGAAAAAAGCAAAAAAAAAAA
>CAKNYM010051067.1:80233-98432 GCA_932195095.1 Andricus curvator
ATATATATATATATATATATATATATATATATATATAAAACTTTACCCCGAAGCAAACCACTTTCAAATCTCGCGCCATACGAAATTACCTATCACAACCCAAACAGATGACTCCCACATCGATCGTACGTTTTCATCTACAACAATAGAATCCGTGAAACGTTCAATCATCTGCTATTAAGTTGCAAAGTGTTATAATTGTAAATCTTCGTACATTCAAAATCATGGAAAACACAACCAAAATGCCATCCCTCAACATAAATGAAGTAGTGAAAGAAGAAAAATAAGATTTACTACCAGAAGATTTACTACCAGAAAAATCTAAGGATAAATATGAGCTGGCCTTCGAGAAATTTGACAAATGGAGAAAACAAAACAAAAGAACATTCGGACAGTGAACATCATCATTATCAAAAAACATTCACTTCATAGGACGTTCTCGCACCATTTCGGTAAAGGGCTATCTAACGCTCAGTTTTCAAGGGGCTCTACAGTCTCATAACATGGTGGCTTCGAATCAAATATCATACATCACTCGTAGGGTTACACATGCCTTCACGTGGAATTCAATGTTCGCAAGTACGACTACAAAAACCATTGAGAACCATTGCAAAAACCATTGCGAACATTGAGCTCCCCGTAGAAAGACATGCCTAATCCTACTTGTGATGTAATATACTATTATTCTAAATCTAAGGGCTTAAAAATGAGGCATTATCTCAAATCAGAAGCCCTTCAATAGCAAGGTAGCTGTACAATACCTGACTTTCCCTGATCACTAATTCATTTTACCTGACGGTTCTAAATTTTTATTTTAGGTATAAAAACAATCTTACACTTACGAGATCAATAATGTTAATGCAAAATAAAGGTTTTTTCATCAATTTCTTGTAAAAACTTTTAGTGACAACAGTCATATAGAATTTTATAACGGGTCATCCACAAATTAAGTAAGACATTACGGGAAATACATTCATTTTTAACCAAATAGTTGACTTTTGAACTCGAAAAGATAAATTTTGAACCAGAAATGAAAGAATAAAATTTTCAGTAAAAAAATTAATTTCCAACCAAGGAAAAAGGAACTTTCAACAATGTGGTGCAATTTTTAACCAAAGTGATGAATCTTCGATAAAAAAAAATCTCAATAAAAAGCGTAATATAGTTGATATCTCTACGAAAAAATATTTTAATTTTTAATCAAAAACTTTTTAAGTTTTGAATCAGTAGAATTTTCAAAAAAAAAAAGAATGAATTTTTAACCAAAATTTAAATTTTCCACAAAACAAAAAATTAACTTTAACTACAGTTTATCGAAAATTCCTTGACTGCCAGTTTTTTCCTGACTTTCCAGGACCAGTTTTAAATTGCCTGACTTTCTGGAAATCCCAAACCTGAAGCAACCCTGAATATTCCTCAATTATTTGAATAGTGATTTATATATTCCTTAATTCAACAATACAATCAACACACTATCTTGAGCGGTGCAATTTTAAAGCGTTTCTAATTATGAATCAACGAATTTGAAATTCTTTAAAAATTGAAAATAATTAATAAATCTTCAAACCGAACATTACAATTATTTGACAAGGCTTCTGATTTAAACCCGTACTACTTTGCACGATTGCAATGGTTAACGTTTCATTTTTTAAATCGTTTAATTTTGAACAGGTACAGGTACAATTATATGTTTGCATGTGATATCAATTTAGTTACATTTGAAGTGATTGGAAAGTTTTTTCTACTAAAAGTTAAAAAAGTTCCCGGACAAAAAATAAATTCGCTCTCATTTGTCGCTTTCACAGTTCAGCGGCCACTGTGGCGGATGTACTTGTCTGGAATTCAACAAATAAATAAAAAGAAAGTGTTTATATTTTAGTGCACCCGAAAAAATTGAAAGAAATTGCTTACACTTTTGACAGGTGTACTAAAGTCTGGAGAGAGAAATAGCAGGTGAGTTGATCCTTATTTCCTGCTTCAAGAATTGTGCAGCTTTGCTCTCTCTGTCATATGTGCCGAATCACGTCAGAGAGAGAGAGAGAGAGAGAGAGAGAGAGAGAGAGAGAGAGAGAGAGAACGTGGCTACTCAGGCGAATAAATATACAAACTGTGATAGTGTCATGGATGCCGTAATTGGCTGGATACTCGTATGTCTGGAATGTCGATTGGTTAGATATACGCAAGGTGGCCGAGGCGCCGAACAAATCGAGCCTTCCACTGTCGAAATGAGATTATGCCGCAATAAATTTGTCCTTCTCGAGTATTGGGGAATCTGTATCATAAACCAAAAGGAGAATGAGAAGTCGAGAGAAATGTGTCACTTTAATGACACCTCCTGCTAGCTACTCGCACTGCTCGCAAACAATGATGCGTGTCAGACTCACATTTTGACCCCTTATAATAGGGTGCGTGCACGCGTCTCAACTCATACATATGAAACTAGATGATGTACGTCCACATGTTTGTGCACTAGACACGATGAAGCAGATGATAATCGAGTAAGTTCTACTATAAATAATATGGAAATATGAATACGAGGAGACCTGGCATTTCGTTGCGACGATGAATCTTACAAAAGGGATGGCCGCAGAATTATAGGATGTTCAATCGGTAATGAGAGAAAGGGAGAGAGGTGGGGGGGGGGGGGGGCGTATGTCTTCCTTTTCTTACTTACCGTCTCACGGCTTCAATCATTCGCTTCTAAGTTTATGCCTTGTTATATGATAAATAATAGCTCAAAGTTCTGAACACGGAAAAGTTTATAAAGAAAATTTACCTTAGCCTTATATGGTTCATACATGTGCGAAAACATTAATGTGTCGAAAAAGTATGTGGAATGCGGATATTTTAACTGTCAGCTTATTATCTAGAGATTCTAGAGAATAAGAAGAGTGGAATAAAAGAAGAAGGTACAAAAACCTATGTGATCGTGTTTATAAGCAAAATAAATATACCGCGTGGATTTGTCCGAAAATCAACGAAACTCATATTCTCATATTTGTAATGCCCCTTGATTAATACGATAATCCTATGATGAGAACGGATAGCACTATGATCATCCACATTGAAACCGTTTTTTCTTTTCTCGCTTGACAATTGAATAAACCAGTTTTTATGTGATAAATCGTGGTCGGGCTGCATAACTTTTTGGATGTTTTCCGAATGATAATATTGCATGATAATGAGTACAAAATTGTCGATAGACTGATAACAAAAATTACGATTGATCATTAAAATAATAAATGACACATAGTTATCACGTCTTTCAACTACATGCATGTATGTTTTACTCGCTCTTTAATGACTAAATACTTTTACAAAATAAGCGTTATGTTTCTCCAAGAATTAAAAAGATGAATATGAAATATGTAAACCATTCTATTTGTCCCATTGGAGACATTGAATTGATTGTACAACGCGAAGTGCTTCACGAGATTCAAAATTTCGTTAAAAATTAATTTATAAAAATTATGCACAGCTCTAACCAAATTTTTATATTTGAAGTAGTTAATTAGAAATATCGAAATTTCGAAAAAAAAACAACGCAGAATGTTGTTTAAACAGTTCAAGTATTTTTTGTATTTTTCAAATAAATATTATTTTTTATAGAAACGATTTACCATGACAGTATCATACTAAACCCTAATGTATCATTTCTTGATTCAATATTGACTGGAATCACTGCAGAATGGAACAAGAACTGATAATCTAGATAGAAATGTATAAATGTAGATGTAATTTTCAATGCAATAGTTATGTATAAATATAGCTGCTACCATGACTTACTAACAATTCGGGAATTCTCAGAAACGATCAAATATATCAACCTTATATATGTTGGAAAGATTTCATATAGAGAAAATGTGTTCATATAAAAGAGCTGTAACTTTATATGAAGCTAAAACCTGATATATTTGTCGACAACCTTTACGTGACTCATCTAAGGTCCTGTCAGAAGTTCAATTAAGACCCGGAAGACAAGGAAAATCCATTTTCTTATTAACAAAATATCTCTCAACGGAGAAGGAGACGCCGGAGTGTACAGGTAAAACATTGCATGTATCTTATCTCTGACAAGAGCTAATGTAACGAAATAATGAATCAACTGATTATCTCTGCTTCCCGGTCATGTCTACGAGTCTTCTGCGTTATCTTAATTTCTCGGGCTTCCAAGAACGCACGTATCTTCCTACGCAAAAGAAAGGACAGAAGAATATCCATAAAACTTTCAAATGTCGCATACCTATCTTAATGATCGAACATCGAACACTAAAACATTTTATACCATGAAATGAGTGTGTTAATAGAAGCCATGTATGCACATAATTGTCTGCAGCTACTATGAAAGTTTAACTACCTGTCATTTATGTTCGACACTAGTGCTTGTACATATTTCTAGGTACACAGCTTCTGATCTGTGTTATCACCAAGTTTTACGACGACGAATTTTAAATGCTAAAATTAGTATTTAAAATAATGGTAGAATATAATTTTAATGTCATGCAAAGAACTAGTGCTTCTTAACAATGTTAAAAATTGCTATAATAAAAGATTAGGTGTCACAAATTATAAACGTAAAGTAATTCAAACAAGTTCCAAAAATAATAATACTTGTTCTATGAAGTGAACGAAAGTGGTAATATAAGAATATTGTAAAATGAAGAACTTCTATTAATTTGTGAATTCAAAGAATGAGTTATTTGAAAATTGACTGGGATACAGGAAACTGTCATTACTTCCGACTTTTGTAATTTTTATGTAAAATAAGAGGACATGGCACATGGCGCTTAGAGATGCGTGCCAACGTCTTGGTTTAATCGTGACCATTAAATCTGCTTGTTCCTGTACGATGCTAGAACATATGAGAATTACCCAGTCACGCACATCCTGGGTGGTCTGTTCCAGAGACTTTTCTTGGGGAATCGACATATCCACTTTTAGGAGTTTATACCGGTTTCACAAGACGGGAACATTCAACAACAAAGAAGAAAAAGGATGAAAGACTATTGCCATCTTCGTCTTAGGGCCGGAGTGTATTCATACAGGAAACCTCTTTGATTTTGGCATCCTGTAATTTTCAGTCTTTAGTGTATGCTCTTTGAAATCAAAACTGTATTTGAAAAAAAAATCTATATATATATATATATATATATATATATTTTCGATATATTCCATCGCATTAAAAGCAATTTCATAATACTTAAATGTCTAGTTTCTGGAATTCGCAATTTTGAAATAAATTAAGACAGTATAAAGTTTTGATGAACACAGTTAACTTTTATACCCTTCATCTAAATATTTGCTAAACTTACAGATTTTCTCCGGGTTATTGCATTTTCTTTATTTTCAAAATTTCTATGCACGTATTTGGTTACCTGCGGTTTTATACTATCAATATTTTTCATTCACCCTTTTAATGAATTTTTGCTCAATTATCATCTTATTGTACTGGTTTTTATTTATTCTTCCACATATTAAATTCTTTTTATTCTCGAATATACCTCTTTTTTTAAATTCAAATATTTTATATTTATTTATCTTTCTACATTACTTTTTGATATTCTCATTGTGGATTGACCAGTACTTCTTTTCGCTTTAATTACTTCAATTCCCGTGGTGTCTTTTACATATATTTCCTCTATTGTTATACTTTCGTTTTTCTGTTTGGCGTATGTGCACTGAAAAAAATAGTTGGTTGGGACAACTAATAAAGTAGTAGGGCCAACTACTTTACTTTGTAATATATGCCGCTGCTATTTTACTGGTTGGGGCTATTATTTTTATTCGCAAGATTGATAGTAGTTGTTCTTACTACTTTACTTGTTGTATTGACAACTTTTGATGGTACATACTATTTTCAGAAAGCTGTACCTACTACTTCAATTAGTAAGTCTTACTATTAAATTAGTTAGTCTTACAAATAAAGTAGTTGATTGCACTACTTAAAGTCGTAATCCTCACTATTACAATTAGTACGTTTTACTATTTTAAAATAGTAGTCCTTACTATTAAAATTAGTAAGTTTCACTATTTAAACAAGCAGTCATTACTATATTAAAACTAGACAGTTTTACTATTAAAATGACTGGTTCGTAGACTACTGCGAAGGTAGTTCTTCTCAATCTTGAAATTATAGTAGATTTTACTATAACATCTCATCAGTGGACACAGGAGGTCCTGATAAGACGTCATGTCAAAATAGACCCACATGCCCATTGGGACGTTAGTGAAAAACTATTATAATTTTAATATTTAAAAGTACAGACTTGCAGTAGTAAAAAACAGTAATTTTGAGAGTAATAAAATAATTACAAAACTAGAAAGTAATGAAACGTCGTTTTGTATATTAAATAATAAATATTTAACAACACTTTCACTCACAAACTAAAAATCTGAAAAATGGAATAACTAAAATTGTAACAATCAAATTTTCAACAATCCATTTTCGTCCATTAGAACATTTAGATCGATACGATAGTCTTCATGGTCTTCACTACTGAACAATTCACAAAAAGGTTAAGATAAAAATGGCGACCATCGCGAACATAACGCGATATTTCGGTGCGAATGTTGGCAGCACTGCTCAGGTTTCAGTTCTGCCAATGTCGCCAAGGAGGAAAACTTGTAACTTTTACTACTTTTATTTCTTAGCAAATAAATTGGTGGTAAATGTGAATACTTTATTTGTTGTGTCTAGAATTACTATCGTTACTAATATAACCTACGTAGGATTACTAACGGCGACTTGTTGCCGCACTAAACTGGTTAGTTACTATTACCATCGAAGTACTTGTCGCAGCTAATACCATCTCTACTAACAAAGAGCTTCTTGTCACATTTCTGTCCTTATCATTTTTATTATCTTGTTTCGTTTTTATATAATTGTTTTATTTAAAGGCGATACCACTCTGGAAACACCAGTTCTCGTAAGATCACTGAAGTTAAGCATTGTTGGGCGCGGTTAGTACTTGGATGGGTGACCATCCAGGAATACTGCGTTGCTGTTGGCCCGTCGTGGGTGTGGTGGGCTAATCAATTTTTTTATTTTTTTTTTATTTAAAGTGTATCTCACTTATCTTTCTGATATTTTGTTCATGCACTTCTGCTATTTACTTTTCTTTTTAAAATCATCGAATTCTCTTCTCGTGTGTCATTTTCTAGATTATCTTCTCTTTATCTTCCGTTCATAAACTTTTCTTCACTCTCTTCTGCATTTTCACTTACCTAATTATTTCAATATCAGTTTTTGTATTATTTCAAATCAATTTTGCTTCTCGTTTTTCATTCTATTCTTGCTTCTGTTAATAAAAAATATATTATCAGGTTTCCTTTGTTGAAATTTCGTGTTTATTCTGATTTTCAATTATAGGTTTAATACTCTTCCAGTTCTTGTTTCTCTTACTTTTCAGTCCTTCTTTGCTGCTGTGTTCACTTTAAGGTACATTTTTTGTGGAACTGTATAGTGTACGTAATTTTTAATTTTGCTTCCTCATAGAGAAAGATTTATAGTCGTTACAATTTCGAATATTTTTAATATGATTTGAGTAATCATTTGTCAGTTGATAAATGTATAATAAAACGTTATATAAGCAATCGTCTGAATGTGAGGATGTCATCCTTTTTTGTTAACACGATATCTTAAATACGGTTGTAGATTAATTGATGAAATTTGGAGGGCCTATTTTCACCACTAATATCTGAAAAACAGATGCAAGGATTTCTAGATTTTCATTAACATAATTCAAAGTTAATGTAAGAATGTAAGATTCCTTGGCTCAAGACGAATCAATTAACCTTTAATATTAATACGTTTTATGGAAAATGAAGGAAGTTAGTCAATTATAATGTTTAAAAAATCAGTTTTATAGTAAAACTTTTTTCATCGACACAATTTAAAGCTGATGTAAGAATAAAAAAGAAGCCTTGATTCGAGACGAATGGATTGACCTATTACATTAATACATTTTATTGAACAGTAAGGAAGTTAATTAATTTATAATATTTCAAAAGTTGTTTTTTGCAGTAAAAATTTGACCATTAACATAATTAAAAGTTAATGCAAGAATGGAAGACACCTTGACTCGAGATGAATTAATTGACCTACAGTATTAATGAAAGTTTTCAAATGAAAAATAAATAATCCTTTCTCTGTTAGCAAGCAAATACTTTTGCTATTTAATCATAATGAGGAAGAAAAGTGTTCATAAAATGAACACCATAAAATTAGAAATAAAATCAGAGGGTAAAACATGAGATCGAATTCACAGATAGTTTAGTAATGCAATGTTTCTCTATTTCTTAATTTCTCCTACATATTCAAAACTTTCCCCCTTACAATTTCTCATTTCTGCATATTCTCTTATATTTCTTTTGTCGCTAACCTTTGCATTCAAACGCAATTTTCTCTGTTGCCCTTTCCTGATGATATATTTTTCTTTATAAATTTCACATTTTCTATTTATTCTTATTTCTCATTTTTAACTTAACATCTCCTGATTTCATTTACTCGTCCATTGACATTTCTTTACTTTTAATTCATGTTATTTTATTATTAGCTTTTTAATTTTTGTCTATATTTTCTCAACATTCTTTTTCGATTTTACAAATGTAACCTTCCAGCATTTTCAATAATGATTATGGTTCCCTGTACATTTTTCCATATTCTAGACTTTTTTCACCAAATTTCTCACTTGAATTATTTATTTTCTTACATCTTATATTGTAGAAAAATATTGTTCAATTTTGTTTGTCTTAGGATTTTCAATTTTGCGTTTATCTTATATTTTTCTTCATGCTTTTCTTTATTTATATCTTCATAATTATTTAAATTTCGCATTGAAATTTTTTTCATTCGATTTTAGTCCATAAATTTTTTTATTTCATCTGCAACAAAATGATCAAAAAATGTAACAGTCTTTTGTTTCTTTATATAAATCAGATTTTCGTATCAATTGAGTGCTGTTTCAGCACAAATTATACCTTCAGATTTAGTGTTTCCATACTCCGTATGACTGATCAATTTTGTGACTGATTCCAAGTAATTACCTTTTTTTTTGTATTACTGTACTACGGTTCCTTAGTTTCCTTTATCAGCGTTTTCTTAACATTTGAAAAAATGGTAGCAAATGTTTCACTTTCTGATCATTTAAAACATTTACGTCATATATTGAAAGAAAGCCATTCCACCCTTTCTCATATCAATCAATTTTTGAAATTTTTTCAGCATCTATGTGTATGCTTAAATGATCTGGAATTGTAAACTCAGCTACCTTAGGAAGTCTGGACACAACAATTCCAAGCAACAAGTTATACTCACCGGTGTCGTGTACGGCTGGTGGGCAAGCTTGATCCCATCTTTCCGGAGTTTATCCTGTAGTAACATCCTAAGCTGCATCCTCGGAATCCTGACGAGTTCAGCTTTACCTTCCTCATATTCGTCAGCAAATTTAGTGAGTTCTTGACCACCACTGGAGGAACTTGCCGTCGGGGACGCCCTCTGAATATCCTTGTCACTTGACGGTCTCTCTGAGGATGTCCTGGAGGACTTAGAACTAACGTTGTCACAAAGACAATCATTTGTCTCCTCGAGAGTGAAATAAACGCTAGCGGCACCTTCTTCTCTCAAAGTCTTCACAGACTGTAGGAGGCGAGCTCTATGGGTTTGATTAAAAACGCCAATCGCGTCCAGATCAGGATCGCCTATCTGCTTGCATATTTCAAGGTCGTCATAGCCATTGTCGATGAAGGACTCGGAATACTGACCGAGATGCAGGGACCGCAGCCACTCCACAACAATATTGCTCGCAATAGTCATCTTGATCAAGTGATCACTATTTATTTTCTTGTTTTTTTTTTGTTTTACTCGCGTCTTTATTAGACGCTATTTTGCAATATTTTTTCCAGGAAACGGGACATCGTTCATCACCTCGTCTGGGAATAATTGCGTGAAATAAGGACTTTCTGAATAAGACCAACCGGCTGCTTCGTAGGACTGGTAGGATCACATACGTCACACGGTCACGATCCTTGCGGGCAATTTCAGAGATGCCTCTAGATAGTCTAGATTCACAAGTCGTGCTCTCCGATCGACGAGCGGCGAGACAAGTTCTCAGCTGAGTGCAGTCGTTGCCACTCGACCTTGAAAGTTAAGTCTACTCTTTTTCCTGGAAGAGACTTCGTCAGCCCTTCACTTCTTTCGGTCAGGAGGACTTTTTTGCAATAAGCGTGGATTTTTAGTGTCGCAAAGTTTTGTATTTATCTAGGTCGGTAGAAATTAATTTCTGCAAATAAAGAATGTGTTTCGTTCTATTTCCTGCGAATTCTGTAAAAATTTGCTGTTCCAGGTAAAAAAACTCGAGGAATTCCACTGGCACCACGAAACGACACTTGTCACGAGAAACTGTGAAATTCTGGAAAAAGCCGGGGAAGACTACGTGACTTCCACAAGAAGTGAAAGATCCCAGGCAGTCACCCCACACATAAATCACGTTCCACCTTTTTCTTGTTACTTTCCACGAGGATGACACCGCAGGAAAACCGGCACCAAACACACGAGGAAGCAGGTTGCTAGTTTAAACTTTAAATGGAAAACTTTGCACAAACTGTCTGGGGAAATAAAGCCCGCAGTCCTGGAGAAAGGACTGTCAACAAGCACGAAGGTCGTATCGGATGCCGTTTATTCTAACCTCAACAAACTCGCGGCGAAGTGCAAACTTTTCGGGGTGATAACACTGACTGACTCGCGTGTCACGAAACACGATTCGGCACGAGATCTACTCCCGCGTGCCTCGAGGAAGGACTTCTTGCACTTAGTACAACTTTTCGCGTGGTTCATATCACGGCGGGAATGTCATCGAAAGAAGGTTAGACGAGCTATCGAGACGCAATACGAAAAATACTCCGTACCACGACGCGGCGCACGGCTCGACTGACACGAGTCACCCGCTAGAGGGAGCCACTTGCCCCCTCCCTTCTATCCCCACCGCGAATTGCATCCTCATCCCCACCAGCAGTCAGAGTGTTCTCAACCCCACGGCGCGCCAGGTTTCTACTATGTAGGTGTATGTGCTCCTCAGCTTACGGAATGTCTACGACCTGCGGGAGCAATCACCCTCGAGCTCGCTTCTCCCATACGTTTTTCATTCGATCGGCGATCTAGAGATCGCAAGATGAGACTGAGAAAGTTAAAACTATGACTGTCAAGTAGTGTCACTAACTATCCTGTCGTTTTTTTGTCAAGAGAAAGATGCTAAAATTGATTCGTTCGAATAGAAAATTCATCTTTTATGGTAGAAAAGTCATATTTTTTGGTTGAAAATTCATCTTTCTTCATTAAAAATTCACTTTTGTTGAAAAATTTTCCCTCTGCTATAAAATTCGTCTTTTTGGCATTAAAATTCAACCATTTGTTTACAAATGCATATATTTGGTTGAAAATTCCTTTCCTTTGATTGAAACTCCAACTAATTGGTTACAAATTCAACTGTACTATGTAACTGAAAACGATCTATTAGAAGAGTATTAGTTGAAAATGCAACTTTTCAGACAAATAATTCAACTGTCTTCTAAAAAATTCATCTTTTTGGTTTAAAAATTCCACTATTTGAATAAAAGTGCAATTATTTTTGGTTGAGGTTTAATATATTTTATTTGAAAATTCGATTATTTGGTTAAAAATTCAACTATTTCGTTGACAAATCGTCTCTAATTGATTGAAAGTTCAGCTATTTAGTTGTAAATGCAACTATTTGGTTAAAAATTATTATTTTTTCTTTAAATTTAACTATCTGGTTAAAAATTCATCTTTCAACGTTGAAAATGACCTTTTTTGTTGAAAATTCAACTTTTTAGATTGATAATTCAACTATCTGTTTAAAAAAAACATCTTTTTTTTGGCTTGAAAGTTCAACTATTTGGTTCAAGTTTAACCGTCTTGCTTAAAAATTTAACCATTTACTTGGAAATTTATCTTTTCAGGTTAGAAAGTCAACTGTTTCCTACAGCGAAATACTTATAATAAATTTAAAGGAGGTTTTTCGGGGTTCAGTCGTATGCAAAAATACGAATCTTGCCGACGTTTCGTGAACATTGCAGTTAACTTCTTCAGGGTTTCAGGTTAGCCCTGAATAAGTAACCTGCAATGTTCACGAAGCGTCGGCAAGATTCGCAGTTTTGCACAAGATTGAAACCCGAAAAACCTCCTTTGAATTTATTATAATAAGTCATCGTGAAAGCATCAAATTTATGAAGTATACTTAGCTGGAGAAAATTGTTAATTCAACTTCTTTTTTTTTTAATTAACTAAATTCTTAGTCAGGTTGACTACTTAAACCGTTTAACTTAACTAAGAGAAATACATTGGGATCTTGAGGAACTAAGATGAGTAGTTGGAATAACTTTTTTCATTTGTAATACTCTTTTCAGCTAGATTAACTGAAATTTTAGTTAAAATAACTAGTTTCTTAATTAATGCAACTGACAAATGTAGTCAAAAGTTATTACAAGTTATTATATTATTTTCAACTAATCATCTTAGTTCCCTAAGGCCCCTATATATTTTTCTCAGTTAACTTAAATGGTTTAAGTAGTGATCCTAGCTAAGAATTTAGTTACCCTTAAATAACTATAGGCAGTTGGATTAAATATGAGGAGTTTACTTTCCAAAGGCCATATATCCACTTTTGGTTTTTGTTGGGAAATCGAGAAAAACGTTATACAGTATTTATAAAAGAATTGGGTTTTCTGGGTTCCTACAGAGAGAAAATGGATTATACCCGGTAATAAAAAATATGTTACCGGATATAATCTTGGACTATTAACTATGGGACAGCGATCCAGATTATTAGAACTCCAATCTGTAGATATTAAGAAATAGATAGTACAGGATAATATCTTGGATTATTAAACTTTATAACCTGAGATAATAAAATCTATAATCCAAGATTTTTAAATCTAATATCGATATTAGAATCCTGGTCTATTAGATAACCTCAAATATATATAATAATGTTTGCAGACGTATTTATAAACCTATGCAAAATTTTGATAGACGAGCTCGGAAGTAGAACTGTAAACAAATTTCAATTTTCTAAACACACAATAAGCAGGAAAGTGGGTATAATGAGACTACAAAAACGAAAGTAAAGGAGGCTAAGTTTCTGCACTTGTACAAGTGGAAGTGATCTGTAATGAAAAGAAATATAAACTTACCCATTTTCTAAATCTAAATCACGTGTGATTTAGCACTAATAATAATAATAATTTAATTATGACTTGTTTTAATGCGAACGGATGCATATGACACGCGCCACGATGCGACGTACCATCTGAGACTACACAGACACCTGGATATTTTAAAATCTGAGATGTTACACGGAGAGAAATCTGTTGCGAGTATTGCATGGGAACGTACTATGCGGAAAGAGTAGCACGTGTGCTTTACGAAAATCGCCTCGATTCGTGCAATTCCGGTATGAGAATCTCTAGTTGGAATAACGCCGAAAAGCGATGCGAAGAAGGCCTGCACACCGATGCGCTGAACGCACCAATACTACCATACTGAAAACGCACGGAGTAGTCCGTGCGGAAATCGTACGGGTCCCGAGCGTTTTTAAGATTTTCGAACTGCGCATGCTTGCGGTTACCATAGGCGACAAGCGAACATATATATGTATACAGTGTGTACAGAATCAACCACAAACAACAACACTGAACGCGTCTACTTGTTGCCTATGGTAACCACAAGCATGCGCAGTCCGAAAATCTTAAAATCGCTCGGGACCAGTACTATTTTCGCACCGACTACTCCGTGCGTTTTCAGCATGGAAGTATTGGTGCGTTCAGCGCGTCAGTGCGCATGTCCTTTTCGCATTGGACACTTTGGTACTAAGGCAGCACGGTTACCGACCGATGATTGCAATCTTCTTTTACATTATCTGCATCGAACACTCGCTTGCGACAAGAGCAATAGCGTCCGATGCGATACTCGCAACAGATTTCTCTCCGTGTACAATTTAATGCCTGAAGATTTATAAGAATTTAACATCTAGAGATTATATTTGGTAACATCTTCATATATTAAAAAAATATTATAGATTATACGCACCACAATTTTCTAATATATTTTTCTATACGGTGTATTATTCTTTAATTCTATTATCCAGTTCGTATAATCCATTTTTCTCAGTGTACATTATTTTGGTCTTAGACCACGTACCAAATTACCAGAATTAATTATCAGTTCTACTGTAAATCTATCTATAGTATCTATAGTAATCTATATCTATAGTAATCTATAGTAAATCTTGTTTCTAGGAATTCTCATTATCTCATTATCCAGAGACTGGATGAATGCTCTTTTGGCGGAAAAGCAAATGTTTAGCTCACTTTTAATATGAGATTGAAAGCTTTTTTGAAGGAAACTGATACACAGGTTGATAGGGTTCATCCTAAAAATACGATGAACGCAAAAAAAAAAAAAATTTCAAATGTAGATATATGTCCTTTTGAAAGTAAACTCCTCATATATTCTCCAACTAATTAAACTTAGTTGACGACTTACCAGGAATTTTTTGAGTGTAAATTATTCGACTTTTTAACTTGAAACCTTAACTCTCTTGTTAAAAATTCGTCTTTAGGCTGAAAATTCAACTACTTTGTTGAAAATACAATACATTTCGACTTGAAATCTGGAAAATTAAAAGCGTTTCATATTGCATTTAATATTGTATGTAATTACATTTTTTAATTACATTTTTTTTAAATTGAACACTTTCCAAATTAGAAGTTAAATTATTTTAATTTTAAATCGTTGTAAATGAATAATTATTCAATTGTTATTTATACATCAAAATTTTTTTTGAAATCTTTCAAAACATTCTCTTAAAACTATATTTTTTAACTAAAAAATAAATTCTTTCCAAATTTATAACTGTTCAATTTTTATTTATTCAGCAAAATTTGCGTTTGTTTTGAAAAATTCTTAAATATTCTATTGAAATTAATTTTTAAAAATAAAAATCATTTGAAACTCTCCCAGGAATCTTAAGACAATATTTGTATTATCTTAAAACCTTTCAAAATCCTTAAAAACTTAAAAATTTTATTTAAAAACTTCTAAATATCTCCTCAACTAACTCGAATTTTTACTGAGCGAATACATTTGTATTTGTTATTTACACATCAATATTCAACATTTTCACTTGCAAATAAAATTTTTTTAATTAGAACAATTAAAATTAACACTGCAACGTTCAGCTCTCCAAAATTTTAACGATTCTAGGCTTTCTGTTTTAAACAATTCAGTTTCAAATTGTTCAGTTTTGAATATTTCATTTATAATTGTTCATTTAAAATAAACAGTCAAACATTGCTGACTATTAAAAAATTGTTCTTTTTCTTAACTACAAATTTTCAAATTAAACTCGTTAAAAATTGTATATTTTACACTGAAACAACAGATAGTTTATAAAGCTTCAATCGGAAGTTTACATTTGATTAACTACTAAGGCTTTCGAATTGAAACAGTTCAATTTTTAACGTCAAAATCTGTAAATTGTTTAATTTTATCAGATACAGAATCGCCCTATAAAATCAATCAATTATTGTTCAATTGCGAATACACGAACTACAGTTCAATTTTTAAAATCATTATTCAATTTATATTTACAGTTGATCAACTTAAAACATTTTTTGTCCAAAAATTTCAGTTTCAAAAGATATTAATCTTGTATTGTGTAAGTCTTTAAAAAGATTTTAGAATTGAATGAATGAATGATTTCATCATTGAAAAAGTTAACAACTCAACTTAGCATTTAAAAAAATGTTGAAATGAATCTTATTTTAAATTGCATTATATATCTTGTGACATGAAATTTGTGATATTTCAAGTGATTGGATAGATTTTTCTTTGAAAAACTTGCAAAATACCGGTCAAAAAATGAATTCACTGTCATTTTCCGCTCTCAAAAAATTCCGATCATCTCCTGGTTTCCCGGTCCAGCCGCCAACCTTTATGATATTTCAGAATATAATTATCCTTCTCGAATGATAATACGTATTTCGTGCTTGGTTGATTATAATTTTTCTTGAAAGAAACAATTAAAATAATATCTAGTCCAATAATTCTGACATTAAAGTCTTTCAATTAACACAGTAAAAACTCTGGGATAAATTTGGTTGCACCTAATTTTAAGATAGGGTTCCATCTCGCTCGGAGTTGGGGTACGACACTATCGCCTATTGTTTTTGCCGCAAAACTGTAAAAGCAATTGACAACAGGTGACGTTTCGTACCCCAAGTCCGAGGGAAACCATACCTTTTGTAGTGGTAGGGGAGCGGTGGCAAATGAGGCGCACATAAAGGAAAATGCACGATTAAAATTCAAATATAAAGTAAAATATTGTAATAATATGTATTTTGTTTGGGCCAATATCTTTTCAATGCTCTATGGATAGAGATAATTTAATTGAAGTTCATTAAAACAGTTCATTAATGTGTTTTCCAAAAAGTTCATCTGCGCCAAGTTGTCCTACCTTGTTTGGTAATGTGGCGCGTTTCGATTTCAATTCATAATTATTGAATAAAAAACAAATTATAAAGAAAAATTAGTAAAATTTAGTAAAAATAAGATAAGTATATTTGCGTTCAATATTATTAACATAATTGAGGGATTATGTCTGCCGAAATTTCAAGAAAAAATGTTTTTTTAACAGTGCAGAATATCTCACAATAATTTGAGGGATTATGTCTGCTGAAACGTCAAAAAAAAGATTTTTTTTTAACAGTGCACAATGGCTTACCTATATGAAAAATAACATAATAAAGGATATATTTAAATAATTATCAATGGGGAAACTTTTTAAACAATTCTTTATATTGAACTTTAATATTAACACAATGTACAACCCGAATGCGCCATATTAGTCGCATGTGAATAGTATTTATTAAAGATTTTTTAAATAAAAGTTTATTAATTTCATTCAAAATGTTAAACTTTAAAGCATTCAAGAAACTCGGGACAGTATATTTCCAACAAATTTTATAAGTTTACACGAAACTTCTGTAATTTTTTACTTGTTTTTAGCTACTCTGACAATACAAGCGAAAGAACCAACACTAACTTTTCGTCATAAAAATTAGGCAATTAATTTAATTATCCCAATTTTTTGATAATGTACCGTTAAAATATATATATATATATATATATATATATATAAAAATATATATACATGTAATGAAACTGCCTCCACAAGCAGAAAATGCGTTAATATTCGAAAACTCGAACGCGCCACATTAGCCGCCGCTCCCCTACCATTCACACCACCATGACTAATTTTTGTGGCAGGGAAATGGTACCCTGAAATTAGCGTTAGACTCACACTTTGTTTTTTTCCGTGAAATTTCTATTCAATACAGTAAACACATTTTAATGTTTTTAAAAATATTGATAAATTTCAAAATAGTAAGCTTTCTCCGAAGTTAATGTCTTCTTTTTAAAGGTATTTTTAGACTTTATGTTTTAGTTTTTTTTTTTAAATTAAAATAATTTTTCCATTATTTACTTTATGCAGTTAAGGTAAACATCCCAGTAATCGTGACGGCAATTTTCTTGCTTTTTATGTGTGTAAATTCGTGAAGAGTAATATAGTCTTAAAATATCCTATTCGTCTGAATTCAGCGAAAATATTTTAGGGGACCTTATTCATTTGAACGTGTCAACACGAATTAATTTCAGTGTCGGCCAATTCATTTTATTCCGCGAGATTTTAAGTCAAGCTCCAATTCGCCAGAATTCGCCAGCGCGAATACAGTTAAAAACTGGGCTGTTCAATCGAATTCTTAAGGTATAACTAACGCGCAGGGGCATATAGGATCTGTTGTAAATATATATTAATGATTCCCGTAGCTTCGTGTTGTCCTTTGGACTTATACACTTGGGATCGCTGGTTCGAGACTTGAGGCAAGCAATTTTTATGAATTTTTTTCGAAATGACCTTGACCACAAATTAAGGCAAATTGACACGCATTCAATTCGCGCTGGCTCAGTTCGTTTCAACGAATCAGAAAGCAGAATTCGGGCGAATGCAAACATGTTAATTCGCCGCAATCCTCCCGAACTAGTTTCTTTTTGCTGGGATAGTAAACTTCAATTATCTTATTTAAAAAATTCGAGTCTGGGCCTTGGGGGGGGGGGGGGGGG
>CAKNYM010051067.1:102549-119082 GCA_932195095.1 Andricus curvator
TGAATTCCTTGAATTCCGTGAACTCCTCGAAATCTATGAATTCCGTGAATTCCTAGAATGCCATGAATTCCATGAATTCCGTGAATTCCTTAAATTCCGTGAATTCCGTGAATTCCTCGAATTTCGTGAATTACGTGAACTCTTTGAATTCCGTGAATTCCTTGCATTCCGTGGATTTCTCAAATTCGTTGAATTTCTTGAATTCCGTGAATTCCTTGAATTCCGTGAATTCCGTGAATATCTCAAATTCCGTGAATTCCTAGAATTCCATTAATTCTGTGAAGTCCTTGAATTCCTTGAATTCCATGAATTCCTTGAATTTTGTGAACTTCTTGAATCCCTTGAATTCCGTGAATTCTGTTGAATCCTTTGAATTCCGTGAATTCGTTGAATTCCGTGTTCCTTGAATTATTTGAATTCCTTGAAATCCGCGAATTCAAAATATTTTAAAATAAATATTTTAAACTATTAAACCGGAGAGTAATAATTACTAAACCTATCTGCTGTTTGCCGTGTAAGTATGCGTACTAAAACGAGGCGCAAACTCAAAAAACGGAGTAGTTCTTTTAGACGACCAACGCCAGAGTGATCGTTGTAGACGATCACTCCAAAAGTGGTTTTTTTAACATGCAGGTATCGTTCTGTTCTGATTAAATCAGAACAGAAGAAGAGAAGAAAATACAAAACGACTTTGAAGGAACCATGAAACTATTATTTAAACATATGAATGAAAGTAAAAATACAGAGTCTGTCAGCATGAGTAACAGTAAAGGGGAAATGCTATATGATACAGACAGGATAGTAGACGCTTTAAAAGACTCTTTTAAAGAATTATTAGGAGGTGAAGATATAGGGCAACAGAACTGCGACATAGTACATAATCTATTAGAAAACCCAATTGAAAAAGTCTGTGTCACTGAGGTTAGAGATATAATTAGGAACTTAAAAAAACTGTAAGGCTGCTGGTGTAGACAGTATTAGCGCTGAAATGCTTAAATACGGTGGTGAGTACATACCTCACAGGTTATGCGAATTGATAAATTTATGTATCGAGATGGGAGAAGTCCCAGACGATTGGAGAAAAGCGATTATCGTACTAATATACAAAAGAAAGGGAGATAAAAGCAGCTGCAGTAATTACAGTGGTATCAGCTTACGAAGTACCGTAAGTAAAATATACTCAAAAATACTTATTCGTAGGGTAATGAAAATTACAGAAGAAAAGATATGGGAAGTCAAAAGTTGATTTATGCCAGGAAGATCATGTACAGATCAAATATTTAGCTTAAGACAGATCACAGAAAAAAGCTTGAGAGTTGAAAAGAAAGTTTTCTGTGCATTTGTTGACCTAAAAAAAGCATTTGATAAATTGAATAGAAGTGAACTTTGGGAAGTCCTTAAAGAGTACGGAGTCAATGGATGGCTCCTACAAGTACGTACATATATCTGGGTAGCCTATTCACTACCGACGGAAAAATAGATTGGGAATTAGATAGGCGCATAAATGAGGGTAGGAAGGTTATCGGTAGAGCCGGGTCCATTCTCAGAAATAAAAACATTAAAAAAAGCTAAAATGGTCATACATACTTCTATATTCGTACCGACTGTACTATACGGTAGCGAGACATGGACCTGTCAAGAATAGGACAGGAGTAAAATTAACGCGATCGGCATGAAACCTCTGCGCATAATATGCGGGAAAACACTGATAGACAAAGTCCGAAACGAGATAATCCTCCAAGAATGTGGTACAGGAGAGACACTAGTTGGCATATGGGTAAGAAATCAGTTGAGATGGTTCGGACATTTTGGAAGAATGAAAGATGAACGACTGACCAAACAAGTGTATAAAGGTAAAGTAAATGGCAGAATGCCCAGAGGTAGACAACCGAAAGAATGGTTAGAATCTGTGAAGGAGACATTAATTTGAAAAGACATAAGAAGCCATAGAAACACGAGAGCTTGCATGAAAAAATGCATGGACGTGAAGGAAGCTAGAGTAGTATGCCAGGACAGAAAAGTGTGGCGACAAATAGTTTGTAAACAGAGTGACAGTAGAGTGACTGATGCCTGAAACAAAGAGCTTGGATACTAATGGGCCTAAGTGGGGAACCACACATAACAATTTTGTGAGGCTCTTCACTTGGGGTGATCGCTAGAGAGATTGATCAGCAACGTGGGTCGGAGCAGTGTTGCGGAACGAACGTGTCATTTAAATAAATAACACGAGAATTCTAGATCAATCTAAAATATCTATACCTTAAACCTATATACCTATCTATCTCATACCTATATACCCATCTACACACTACTATTTTCCAACCGAGCAAGTCACGCCTACCCCGAACGGGAAATGGCTTAATGGTATAATAATAATAAAATAACATTCTCAATTTTGTACACATCTTATGAAACCTACCTGCAGAAGATCTGTTTTTGACAGCGAATAAAGGAAAAACTATAAATTAATCGTTTCGAAATTGTTTAAACTTAATGATAGAATTAATAAAAAAAAACTCAAATTAATTAAGAACTAGCGATGTATTGCAAACATTCGTCAAAAAACTATTATATATGTACTGTACTTACCGTACCGGGAAAAAGAAAGAAATAAAAGACTTTAGAAATCGCATTTTTAAGAATTCATTTACAAAAGTACGTGATACATATTTCAGGAATTTTGTAAAGCCCCCTCCCCTCTGCGTCATATGTTTTTAATGATACTTTCAAAGACTCCCCCTCCTATGACTGTATCACGTATTTTGTGAATGACTTCCGGTGCAGCGAGGATAGAAAGTAGACGTGGGTGAGAGCCAGAGCGAGTTTTGGACAGTGTTTGAGATGAAAAGTGTGAGAAAAGGTGATAAAAACTTGTAAAAGGGTAAAGAAAGGTGCTTGGGTCCAGTGGAAGTGAATGCGAGAAAGGAGGTGAAGCAGGGGAGATGAAAAGTGACTGGAAAAAAGTGGCACGTGCAAAAGTGTGGTTAGGGTCGGACCGGAATGACGCAGGAAAAGGACGCAGTGCCAGCGCCGCCTAGTGGTGGAATAGCAAAGTTGAAGAAAAGAGGTTGACTTGGGTAGTAGTGCGAAGATCAGCTGCGCTGAGAGGAACAGAGAGTGAGAGAAGTGAGAAAGGAGGAGTCCTGGCGCACGACAGTCGAAAAGAGAGAAATGGAAGACGAGAGGAAGAAGACGGTGGAGGGAGACTGGAATGCAGGGAAGAAGCTGGAAAAGCAGCAGGAAAAATTCTTGGCATCCTTGAAGCTAGATTGGGAGTTGGAGAGGGCGCAAATAAAAAGGGAACGGGTGATAGATAGGAGAAGCTTCGAGGAAACTCTGCAGAAAATCATAGCGTAATTCGAGCAACTCAGCGCGAGGTGTGAGGCAGAGAAGAGCAAGAAGAAAAAGGGAGAAGTGAGAGAAGTAGGATTTCAAACAGGAGAAGAGGACAGAACGTGAAGGGACCAGCCAAAGAAGCTTACAGAAGAAAATTGGTTGAGTGAGAAGGAAGATGGAGCGGAAAGGAGAAGGAATTTAAAAGTGCTGGGAGTGGGGAAGGAAGATAATGAACTGACGAACGTGGTGGGACTCTTGGCCGCACATACGGAAATCCTGGCAAAAGTGGAAAGGTCAAAGAAAATAGACGGTGGGATGCAGCTCCAGTTCTCCATGGGAGAACAAAAGGGACGTACTTAACGCCAAAGGAAAATTGAACAGCTCGGGTCTCTGGATGGAAGAGGACTTAACTGAAAGGGAGGAGGCAATCCAGGAGTGGTTGAGAAAGGAGAAGAAAAGGATGGAAAAGGCGGGGGAGGAAATAGACTTGAGATTTATGAAGGCGAGAGTAGGAGAGACGATCTGATATTGAAGCGAGCAGGAAGAAGAGATGATAGTGACCTGTGCAATAACAAAGAAGACAGAAGAACAAGATGGAAGGAGGAACAACGCGGCGGAGCATGGTAAAGGATGAGAATAAGTGAGTGAGTGCGGAAGTGGAAGAAGAAAAAGCAATGATGGGGGACAGTGATAGTGAGAAGGAAAAAGTGCTGGGGCACAAAGTATGATGAAAGGACGTGTTTAGAGACGCTAAGGAGAATGGAAGAGGGATAATATTTTTGGAACGCTCATTGCTGTTTGTGATTATATGTATAGTTATGTTCTAACACAGTGTAAGATGAGTTTCTGGATAAGAAGAACTGTTAAATGGAAGATTGGCTCTTGGTACGTGATGATTGATGCTAGGTTACCGCGTAGGTTATAGTTTTGTTGTTTTATGATTTTCTTCTTTGTTATAATCAGGGGGGTGACACGATTTTCGCTTTTGCATTAGAGGCGCGTGTCAGTTTTGTGAAGAGCGGCGAGTCGTGAAGCATTGGCGCCACCTCCACGACGCCCGGTCTGCCCGTTGTCTGTTATGATTTTGCATACACAAACTCGTGAAATGTCATAACTTTATCGTCTATTTGCCATATTTGATTTATTTACGGATACATGTGTTATAACAATGGGGGGGGGGGGCATCGACGTATAGCACCGAACTGTCTATCAGGGTACGACTCAACCCGCTCAAACGGAGTAAAACAGTGCATTTTTCCGTTCTAAAAAATGAGGTTGACCGTTGGCACCAAGCAATTAAGCATGACAAAAAGGATTTTATTGTTAAACCTGGAAATGTAGTTTGTGCAGATCACTTTTTAAAGAATCAAATAATTTGGAAAAAGAAAGTTTTAGCTCCGGATGGAACGGTTATGGCGATAGGTATGAGGATTTGTTTACACCGATGTTCTTTAACCTAAAATAATTGAATGGCTCTGACGGTTTCATGACTACATTGATTTTTAAATTTTGATATATTTTTCTTCTTGTAAAACTTGTAGATTATTGTAATAGTGTGTAACATTATATTTTTATTAGTTTTTGAAATTTTAAAAATATTTTAAAACCCTTACTATCTTTAAGAAAATTGTAAAAGTAACATTAATGACAGTTTTGAATTATCGCCGAGTTTCGACATTTATTACTTTAATAGGAACGTAAGTTCTATTATTTCGGTCTTGCGATCAATTTGAATAAAAAAGACTTTATTAGGTATAATATAAGCCTTTATCGGGTATAATTTGCCTGAGGATGACCAACAGATTGAGGTCGAAACGTTGCGAGAATGAAACTTTATAATTAAAGTATTGACTCGGAATACTCCTAGTCTTTTTTATTCAAATTGATCGTAAGACCGAAATAATAGAACTTACGTTCCTATTAAGGTAACAATTGAATTGATCAAAGGAAGATTTCACTTCTTAAAAATTGTTTTAAGAAGTTGTTTATTTTTATCATTTCGAAATTTATGTACAATTACATTAATTTATTAATAAATTCAAGTACTAAAGTAAATTACAATTGTAAAATAATGATTTTCTTGCAGTCAGAATAGTACAAGAAACCTAACTTTAAAAAAACGATAATTTTATGAAAAAGAAAGTCGCGTCATTTTGTAAAACTAGCTTTGTTCAATTGTATATAATAAATTATTATGTTCTGTCTGCATAATAATTGCTATACTTTAATCGCAGTATATTCGTAAATAATTTAAATAATTATATTTATTTTAATAAATTAACCTGGCATTTATTGCTCCTATATACCATCCTACTGTCTTTACCCCATATTTAATTTATATCTCCATCTTTTCATTCAATTTTTAAATAAATAAATGACTAAATGTACGTTAAAGTTAATAACTTTATTACTGATAATCTTTTAGCCATTTCACGATCAATACAATATACTGAATATTGAAAATTATGATTTTTAAATTTGCTTGTATATTTTTATTATAATGTAATAATAGATTAGGATCATTCGAGTAATTAAAAAATAGACAAAAAATTTTATATATTATCATTTCAGAACATTTAGTTTATTTGTTTTAAACGGTAAATACGTAATATTTATATTTTACCATTCCACTCTACTTGAAAATTAAAAACCGACATTTCCAGTGTATGTAAGGTCTATTTTTTAATCCTAGGTATTTTTGAAATTCTAGAAACAGTTAATCCTTGCCTAATTCAAGCTAAAAGTATTTAAATTATCCACAAACATCCAAAATATTATAAAAACTGCGAAAAATACTAAATCTCCCATGATTCTAATCAGCTTTCGTTCAAATATAGGGCGTGGCGCTAGTGGCGCCAGTGTTTCATTTTCTGCCGTCCTTCACAAAACTGACACAGCGCATTTGTATGGCGAGTCACCCCCCTGGTTATAATGCTGTTCTTGGGTGTTTTAAGAAAGTAAGTGCGAGTGAAAGCAGAGAAAGGGAAAGTAAGGTTAGGGGCTAGATCACTGTGATTGTGAGAAGGACAGGTGTCAATAGATACAATAAGATTGAGTTTGGGTTTTAATAGCAGAAGTGTAAAGCAGAGCAGCGGTAAAGTGATAGGGTGTGGTAAAGGGCTGCTGGGGCACCATGGGATAGGGCTTCCGTTTCCTCTTAATATAGCAAAGGATAGGAGTAGAGAAAAAATTAAGTTAGGCTTAAATTTAAGGAGATTATGTATAATTTGTAATGGTTTTTTGAAGACTCTCAAACCCGTAACAGGGAGAGAGTATAATAATAAATACACACACACATACGTATTTTGTGAATGACCTCAGACTTAACATAATAAATCCAAGAAGATGTTCAAGAGTTGACCAGGGTAGTATAATTTAAAAATGGTGGTACTACATTACAAGTGTAGATTACTGGTCAACCATGACCAGTAATTGACACGAAATTGACACGAACAATTGACCAGTAATCTACACTTGTAATTTTTTACTACGATTTTAAAAATAATAAAGTGTTATGAAACTAATCCATTCAACACTTCTTTAAATAAATAATGAATAAACAATGTAAAATCAATTCCTTTTGAATTTTTTCGTCATTCACTGTCGGAAAAAGATATTCTGCAGGTAAGTTTGAGTCGGTTTACTTAGGAATAAGAATACTCAGCCATTCTTCTTAGCACCTGACTCATGTTAGGCAGTTAGAAGTTTACCATGTCTATATTTCCAGTTTCATCAATCTTATTTACAATTTTGTGCCTATGTACTACACAGAGATGTCATATATGTATTAACATACATTTCTTTAGTGAACACGTTTTTTTATTTATTCTTAACATGCCGTAATCAGGGAAAAATTATCATAAAATCAAGAAAATACATTAAAGTACGTTGAGTGAAACGAAAAATATTTTTTTGTTAATGGAACCAAGTACCGTTTAGAAACTATTTGTCGAGTAAACAGTTGATTTGCATTATCCTAATAATAATTTAATTTTTTTTTCTTCGCAAAAGGTATTTTATAAGTCTTAAGTAGGTTTTTGTAACCTAAAAATTAAGTTTTAATCCCAAAATAGTAAAAACGGAAAGAATTTGGTCTTCGAAATCAGTAATAGAAACGATCTCGATGAATGTTGTGTTTACCGGTTTACCACATGTTAGCCTCCATTAAAACTTTAATTTTCTTAAAGGTTTTTAAATCTTGATGTAAAATATTAATTTTTTTCAATAAGATTGTATTATTAAAATAATTTTCCTTTTAACCTCCAGAATAAGCTTTCCAATAGTATATTCCAAGCCAACCACAAGCAGTTCCCAAAGTTCGCTTCAAAAATCAATTGAACCCGTTGATATCCACTACTTTTCATATAAACGACTTATTAAACTTTGATCTGAACTTTTATTCGTTTCATAGACGACTCAATTCTATGCATCATAGATATGCGTCTCAGATAAGTTCAATTTTTAACTCCTAGAATTTTCAATCGTCAGCCGATCTACATGTAGTAAAAACTGAAATGAGAATGAAAAGTTCATAAGAATTCAGTATTTCAGATTAATTTATGAAAAAATGTATAGCCTGATTCACTAATAAGTAATACTATTAAAAGCATATGACTAATAAAACATAAATAATAATATGATCAAAAATCAGTCCCACATGTGAATAAGAATAACATTTTTCATATATTATTATATCTATCTTCTCTTTGAGGCCATTTAAATATATAATTGAAATTATAGTTATTCTGTGCAATTAGGACTACGCTTAATTAGATGGAAAATTGAACCAACAAAATTTATAATGGTACACAGTCGTTAGCGTATGCTCATTGCTCAATGCTCATTGCACATAGATGCACTCACTGTTACTGAATCTCGGATCGATGTAACCACATAGGGACGCGTTATAGCTAAAATTTCATTGGTGTGGATAGTTTAACTATGAATAATTTTCTCTGATTAGTAACATCGATTTACGGAGTGAATACATTTATGTATTTTCATGCTACTGTTATCGCAGCACAGCGATGTTCGATAGCATATAACTCTAGTTAGGAACAGCATTTAGAAGCATGCATATTCACGCTCTTCGTTTCGAACCAGTAACGTTTCATTCACTTTATCAAATCATCCGATTGCTTCATTCACTATTCATTTTTGACTAAAAGCTTTATTGGTTAAAAAGTAACAACGTGTGCCAAAATACGCCTTTAGCAGTCTCCCAACTTTAAATATCAGCGCACAAAGAACTGTGTAGGTCATATCCATATATTCACTTTTTTATTACCAGTCATTTAATTTTTTTATATAATTATACAGGGCTTGGATTTTCCGCCATTTTTATTTTTTTTTCTAATTTTCTTCACAAAAATCTAATTTCAATGTGAACGGATTGCACAATTGCGTGATAGCAAATGATTATAAATCATTAAATAAGAACCAGTATATCAATGAGAATGAGTTACTCAGTTTGTAAGATTTATATTTGTAATGAAAGATTTTGAATAATAATCAGGCATTAACTGTGTTTTAAAATAGAGGTATCTTTAATTATTTACAAAAATACTCTCGTTGATTTGACTAAAAATGATTGCATGACATCTAGATACGAAATATATTAATAATTTCGTTTGCCGGGTTTTGGCAAGGCTTGCCCCAAATCTAGTTTTCACTAGAGACACCTTGTTATACCACACAGTCACACCGCCATACAGCCAGAAATCACAGATAGCAAAGTTGCGTAAGGCCGTATTTTACCATACATTGCTGAATTTCTAGTTTAAAATTTCCGAAACAATAGTTTCTGGAATCCCGAGGTCTTCCTCTATCTCTCTCTCACTGCTAAGAGAAGATTCCCATTAATTAACAGTCGCACTCGTCCTACATTTCGTGGTGTGTTGGTCATTGCATCCCTGCCACACGGAAAAAATTTATCCGTAAAAAAGTCACGAACTAGTAGCTAGGTCTCGGATATGAGAAAAATTCATGGGATATTTATGTATTTTCGTAAATAACCTACGAACTTTGAGAAAGATTGATGAACTCGATGTGAAAATTCTAAAACGGTTCATCACTTTTTTTTACGTGAATAATTACAAAAATATTACGAGTGATTGGGAAAAGATTCTCAGAGCACTCACGAGCTTGCCTGACAAATCTAGGAACTCGAAACTTAGTCTCCCTGTACGTGGCCCACGCACACACGCGCGGTGCGTGTGTACGCTCGTATGTGTGCCTCGAGCTCGTCGGATGAGTGGCTAGAAGTTTTATAATACCTATTTTGTTTGGCCTCGATGGCTGCGCGTGTTTACGCACTCCTGGTTTATGTGTTTAGAAACTGGTGAGTCAGCAGTCTTGAGGGTTCGAATCTTCTGAGTTGCGAATTTATAAATTAATATAAAATTAAATCGCACAAATAAAATTTTTCCTCTTTTTATTTCAGTCTGAAATTTTCAGGAACTGTTCGTAGGAAATTCGAACTGTTCGTAAGAAACTTCGAAATTTATCCATATATTTCTCATAGAAATAAGGATTTAATGTTTCATTTTTTTATCTCGTATCCGAGACCTAGCTACAAGTTCGTGACTTCTTCACGGATAAATTTTTTCCGTGCAAAGCGAGGGTTACTTTCCACTGAAGTACGACCACTTTTAAAACGCCTAAATCACTATTTGATTTGAGTATCAGTCGTAGAGTGATCACTATATACTTTTCGAATCATAATGATAGATTTCGAACATAAATGGCCAAGTTCTTGGCAAAAGTTCGGTGCGTTCTGTTATCTTGAAATGCGACGCGTACATGGTAAGAAGTTTTCGCAACTGCGTATACTAGTCGACTAAAAAGATTTTTAGGTCCGTGTCACTTACTAGGCAGTCTCGCAGAAGTTGCCCATAAATGATAAATACCTGTTTTTGACAATAGCAGAACTAGTTATACAAAGTTATATACTTAGAGCACAAGATTGGATACTTTCCGGACAGAACACGTATTCATGTTATATTTAAAGCTGTTTTAACGCACGAACCGTTACATGGGTTTGCTTAATGAACACAAAGTTATCAGAAAAACTTAAAAATCGAATTTTTTCTAACCTAAGCAATCTTAGGCAACGCTTTGTAATTACATCGAAGATATATAGGAACTACGCAATATGTAACCATATTTCATATCTTTTAAAACGCTATAACTGCGTACATATTAGACGTAAATGTTCTTATTTTTTAGAAGTGCAGAAAAATAAGTCTATACCATGGACATAGGAATAGCCCTTACTAACTTTGGCGCGGGGACTGATGATAAGTTACAAGAAAATGAGAACAGTCTGCTCTTTCTGTCGCAATACCGGTTTAGCACACCAAGATATGGTAGACCGCCCCACACGTTACTTTAACCCCGTTACGACATGCCTGGACCCCTCCTAATATTTCTATGTCCATGGTCTATACTCATATCTACTTATATTGCAATCATTTTCATATACTTTGCACAGAAAATGATTCGGTCATTTAGTGACATTTGACAAGAAAATTATTTTGCAGTAAAAAATAAATAAAAACCAGTTAATAAATGTAGAATTTGCGCATCTCACTTAAAATGGCACATGTAGTTTGCATGCGGCTTGTGGCAAACTGAAAAATTCGTAATTTGCAAGTTGATATTGCTGAAAAATTTAAAAATGGTGACCGCCACAATTTGTTTATGTTCGCCAGTTTGAATTTTTTTAAATTATCAACTTTGCGCATTACGACTTTTTTCAGTGTGCTAAAAAACGTGTTTCATATTACCTGTACAGTGAAAAAAAGCTAACAAACAACTCACTAATGAAAAGAAAGCTTACTGTATTGCACATACCGTGAATCTCTACACTGAGAACAATGAATAGTTGGGGCTACTACCTTTTTATTAGTAAAGCATTCATTGGTTCTTACAACTGTTCAGTTAGTAACACCAACTAAGCAAGTAGTCGGTTTAGAAAGCCGTTTGTAGTACTCGTGACTAGTTTACATTAGTAACGTTTTAGTAGTCAGAGTTACTAATAAATTAGTCATCTGTACTACTAATTGATTTTTCTGACAAATTAAAGTAGGTGGCTTAACTATTTTATTTGCTACCGTGGTTGGTACGATTGAGAATCCGACAAAGGTACCAACATACCTGCGGTAAAACGAGGAAGAACGTTTATACATGGCCGTCATAACTCGTTGCTCACTTGATGTGTTGTTCATCATTTATTGATGGAAGTATCAGAAGTGTTGCAAAGTTTAGGCTTCGGGGATTATATCGAAGCATTTGAATGTATGTATAAGAAATTGAAAAATCAAACGAGTTTTAAGTTTTACTGGAAATCCTAACCTACAAAGTGCATCTGCAATTAGAAAGATCCCAGTGGGCATAGGGACATATTTTTTTAGAACGTCTTATTAGCTGAACTGACATCAGCGTCCCTAAGATGTCCCAAAAAAAAAAGATGCCCGCGTGCCCACTGTGATCTTTTTAATTCAGATTACGATAGTATAGTGACAGATATTTTAATTAGTCCTTGTGACAAAAAGAAAATAGTTATACCTACAAATTTGTTAGTAGACATGGCAAACTATATTCGTAAGTTCTACTAACTACAGACAGTCGTTTTGACAAACTTAAATAGTTAGTCTACCTAATTAAATAGTAACGGCAACTACTCGTGCCCCAACTAACAAAAATAGTTCTCACTACTAACTAAATAGCAGTAGCATTATTTACTAACTAAAATATTTGTCCCAACAATTTTATTAGTTGTCCCAACTAATCTTTTTTTTCACTGTGCATTTCAAAAAACTAAATTTAATTTTCAAACTAAATGTCTACGTTTAGAAATTGAAAACATTGTAAAGAATATTAAAAGATTATGTCAGTTTTCAAATTACTTAAAATACCGTTTTTCAAGAGTTATATCTGCTGCCTCTATTGTCAATTTCTGTTCGTCCTTCCTAACCATTATAAAGATCTCCTTTTCTGTATTTTAAGATTTTTCAAAATTGACATCGGTTTTTATGTTCCTTCTCTGATGTTTGTTTACTCTTCAAAATCAGTCTTATCTCAGGTACAAATTTACATTAATTTATCAAATTATTCTTTTTATTTTTTCTGTTTAATATTGATAATTTGAATTATAATTGTATTTAGGTTTAAAAAATTTTTGAAAAAAGTACGTAATTGTACCGGAACGTGCGTAAAGGATGGAGAAAGGAGTTTTTTAATTAATAAATTCTGAGTTGAAAAATGTTTTTGCCTCAATTTTTATTAAATTTTATGTGGACCGTAAGACATACAAAATTTACAATTTAAAATTCTTTTTTCTTAATTTGTCTTGAAATTTGTTATATACTGTTATTATATACTATTATTTATTATTTTATTATTGTGGCGTTTTTCTTTAATTTTGATCGTATCTATGAAAAGTGGTCTGAATAGACTTTGACTAGTCAATTTTTTATAGCTAGATCTCAAATATGTGGATATATGTAATATTGAGATGTAATTTACCTTTGTGTCGCATTATACGCCGCAAAGCGAATTACTCGGACCAAGTAGGGTTGCTTTGAAAAGGTCCTTCGTGTCCACGACACGCTATGTCATATCGCGTTATTGAGAGCCTACTTGTCACTGCCGGGCTTTCCCGATATAGAGGAGAACGAGCACGTCGTCGACGCGAATCATTCAATTAATTTTGTCCTCATACGACAGATACGGATATCGATGAGTTGTTCGTGTGGTGCACCATGTGTGATATTCGGGTTTCCGGAACATAACATTTCATCCTTTTCACGCTTTCACTGTTATAGCGGCATACTCATGACTAATAACTCTTATTCTTACCCTCACATTTTGAATTCCTAAAAATAGATTTTTTAATCCTTTAAATCACGAGAATTCTAAAACTTATCAGTTGAACCTAAACACTAGGGTGACCAGAAAAAAACACTTTTGGGTTTCTTAGGAGTGAAGGGCAAATAACGGTAGTTTATGCGATTGTAGAAGCCAGATTTTTTTTTTTAAATTTTAAACAATATTTAGAGGTGGCCCATCGTCTTTGAAAGTTGTCATTGCAAAAGCTGACAATTTCGGTAAGTGAAGAGTCGATCGTAAAGGTTCAACCTCAGCTCTTTTCATCGATGTGACTTTATAACAGGATTAGTTAGCGTCCCCTGAATTATTATTACTCACTTTTCTGAAAAAGGGAAATATGGCTAAAGAACGCTTGCCGAAAAAGGGTCTGCTTTATGAGCTTATTGTGTCAGGACCCACTGGGATCGACTTTTATGACCGAGCTGATGAGCGCTCCGCCCCGAAAATTAAACAGCTTAAGTCGTAGACCTGTCAAATTTCGAAAATTTACTCAGATTTGTTTTGATTATTGCAGGCTTATTTATATTTTTCCTAATCTACTTTTTTAGAAAATATGATCTTCAACCTTCGAGGAAAATATTCTCAAAATTTCAGTATAAGGTGTATATTATTACGGCCGTTATTAGTCTTTGAAAACAGTAGAAAACAGTGAAAATGGCACTTTTCAAGCAACCGTAATTAATGTTTTTTATGAATTTTTCATTGAAAAAATGTTATTATGTGGATTCTTAGAACCTCAAGAACAACATATTGAAAGTTCAAATTAAAAAGTGGATAACTTCGTCGTTAAAATCTTAAATGAAAAAAAGTTGAGTTTGCCCATGTTAATTACATAAGAACTTCAAAGACGATGGGCCACCTCTAAATATTGTTTAAAATAAAAAAAAAAATATCTGGCTTCTACAATCGTATAAACTACCGTTATTTGCCCTTCACTCCTGAAAAACCAATAGTTTTGATCTTTAGACTAAGATTTTATTCATATTAGAAAATAATTTGACAAAAATAGAAAAGAAAATTAGTCCCTTACTTTTTATTTAGAGAGAGAGAGAGATTTTAAATTATACAGTTTTAATTTTTATATCTACGTAATTTCCAACCGAAAGCGTTCACATATGCAAATTTACAAATGAATTGCGCAGAATTGAAAACTTTAAATGAGATATCGAGTTATAAATTCAAACAAATGAATAAAAGGTACTAAGAAACATTTGTATGGTCCCTTATTTTATACTTACAAAAAGAGTTTGTTTTAGGACATTTTTTTATAATTATAGAAATTGAGAATCATTAGTATGACATAGCCTAGAAACATTTTTTATAACTGGACTTACCATCCAGGTTTTCCTAAATTGTACGATTCAATTAATGGACAAAATAAGGTCCCACAGGACTATACCATTAACTTCATATTCCTTAGAAAATGTTCGAGACTAACGATTCTGTAACAGATGTGGAAATAACATTATAGAGCAACCAGCCGAGCTGCGGGCTGTTTGAGTGGCAGGAGAAACAGATTATTAGCCTCGTGGGCAACACCGTTTATGTAAAGGTTCCTTAGCATCCATTTATAAATGTCATACTTCTTACAAAAGCCCTTGTTATACTTCGTGAAGAAAGACGCTTAGGTGATCAGCTTTTGCTCTCTGACACGTTCACGGCGTTAATATTTCAGTCAAACTTTCTCAAAGTTTCATTAAGTATTAATGTCTGTTAATTATACACACATATATATATATAAATTATTAATAATTAATAATATTAATGTGTATATATATATATATATATATATATGTATATATATGGACTTTGGTTTGGACAAGTGAGCCAAAATTAATCTGAAGAAAGGAAAGATTACTGGCGTTCTCAAGGACTCTGGAGAGACCTATACATACCTGGGCGTGCCTCAAATCCGCATTCAGGACGTAAAATCAGTGAAGGAGTCTCTCCGAAGCAGATACAAGCATCTTCTTCGACAGATTTGGTCTTCCAATCTGTCGGCGTTGAACAAGGTATCTGCGACTAACATGCTTGCCGTCCCGGTTCTACTCTACTCGTGTGGGGTGGTTCAATGGACGAAGAACGAGCTAAGGCCCTTGATATCACCACACGTAAGATCATGCATATGCATAAAAGTTTGCATATCAATTCGTCAGTTCCGCGATTATACATTTCACGCCGTCAAGGCGGAAGCGGACTTCTGAATCTCTAGTGTCTTCATAACCGAATTGTTTTAAGTACAGCTTACATCGTTGCGAATGGCAGATATCCTCTCCTAAAAATGGTCAGGAACCACGAGATGATTGGCGAAGGAGCGTTCCTTTACAAAGCCGCGGAGCAAGCGGCCGAGACCTTTGGCCTGAATTTTAACGTCAGAAGTGAGGAAAGTGCATTACTCCATCAAGATGTTTCACTTCTAAAAGCCAAAGTGAAGAAAGCAGATTTTAAAGAATTTCACCAACAGCTACTCGACAAGAAAATGCACGGAAACTTTCACAGAAATGTAGAAAAACAGTCCTTGTCGAAGGAGCAAACTTTTCCTTTCCTCAGATCATCAGGGCTTAATTTAGGTACAGAGGGTTTTATTTTCGCATGCCAGGACGGTGTCATTTCCACTTTAGCCTACCGTAACCGCATTTTATGTCAAGAAGTTCCCAGTGATAGGTGCAGAGCGTGTCATGCACACGCTGAGTACCTAGAACACATACTATCAGGGTGTCCGACCCACGCAGGAACGATGTATATCTATAGACATAATGCGGCCCTGAGAGTGCTTTATTACCATCTTTGTCGCTCTTACGGTGTTGGTCGCGACCCTGCCCTGCCGAACGCTCCAAGGGAGATAGGGTCAATTGCCAAAACGAGAAGTGCCAAATTTTCTGGAACTACGATTTTCGGACAGCAGTCTCCGTTGCACACTCAAGGCCTGACATTGTTCTCCCAGACTTCGAGAAACGAACTATATTCGTGATCGAATTCTCGGCTCCGTCCGAATACAACATCACTGCCAAGGAGAAAGAAAAGGAGGAGAGGTATCAAGACCTTAAAAGACAGCTGCAACGACTGTACCCAAAATATTCGGTAGACGTAATTGTACTTGTGATAGGTGGCCTCGGAGGTGCAAAACTATCACTGTTTCGTAAACCTAAAGCCATACCCGCGTGCCAAAAATATGCCGAAGCACTTGCGAGATGAATGCAGAAAGCTGCTATCCTTGGGTCGCTTCGTGTCCTTAAGACAAACGAGGATTTCGCCGGTTTGTCATTGTGATTTCATCGTTGTTTAACCTTTTTTTTTGAATTATAT
>CAKNYM010051067.1:119182-140046 GCA_932195095.1 Andricus curvator
AAATTTATTTTTAATTATAATTAATATTTATAATTATAATTAATTAATTAAGGCTGCTTTTAAGTGAAATATTTCGTTCTTTATCATGAATAATATAGAACAATTCTATTAGTGTCAATGTATCTAGCAAATCAGGAACAAAAAGTGTAGACCAAAAATGGCTAAAACGTCAAATGGATATACTCACTAACGAACTGCTGTAATTACTTTGTAACAGAATCTGCGAGACCATCGGTCGTGATGTTGGAAGTATTAATCAGCTTTTACCTTCATTTTATCTTTTAATATATTACTTCGTTAAAACTTTAAATTAAATCCAACATGACACAAACTTTTTCAATGATTATTCTTATTCTTTTAATTACCACAATTTGCACTTTAGGGATCATGGGGTTTTGTCATTGTCAAAATTATCTGACTTCTCAAAATTAATTGAAGCACTTTTTCAGGCACGAATTCAATTACTCTTTCAATTATTTTATCTCTATTTCCGACGATTCATTAGTTTTCACAATAAGCTCATTGTATTCGCTATTTTCACATAATACTAAATTTATTCTTATTTCTCATTTAAAACAATCTCGTTTTGGCTCTTTTCAATAAAGAATTAGCGGAAAGCTAAAATTATCATTAAGAGTTTTTAATGGACAAGAGGAAGAATTTAAATCTGGCTTAAGTGAGGATTAAATCAAGCCCTCAAAAAATTTTCAAGTGAACGTCGTTAATGACAAGTAATCAGCTGAAATATAAATGCGTACGAAAAATATTTTAAACTTTTTAAAATTGTTTGTTTAACAGATTTAATTTTTCAACAACAAATTTTTTTCATATCGCTTCTTACCATTAAATAAAATTATACGATGTTAATTAATAGCAGCTAACGACATGTCCATACATCCGATTTTAAAAAATAAATTCTTTAAGGCAATGTAACGAGTGAATCATGTGCCCCGATTCATACCTTACCAAAATTTCTTTTTCGCTATCCTCCAATCCATATGAAATGAGATATCGAGTTGAAAATTTGGGTATGTAAATAAAAAACACTAAGATACGTTTATCTACTCATAAACTTTTATAATTACAAAAATATGTATTTGTGAAAAAAATTGTTATAACAATGATAGAGTATATAAAAGTTCCTTAGTGTCTCTTATTCACATACCCGAATTTTTAACCCGATACCTTATTTGTGGTCCAAAAATACATTCTTAGGCCCATGTTCTTCATAGTCATACTTGTATTCAGTTTGCTCAAAATTCTTTGCAAGTCTTCGATTGACTCTGCCAAAACTACCTTATCATCTGCGAACGCTAAACCACGCATTCTCACTGTCCCGAGATCATTTCATTCATTCATCAAAACATTTGTAAAAATACCGTTGTTAGCATGAATTTTACATAAAACTGTTGCTTTGCATTGTTTGGACCATGTTCAGGGCACAATACATGAGGATCAGGGGGGGGGGGGGTAAATTAAAATTTATTGGGTGCAAATTATTCCTTGAAGCTCCCTTAAGAGGTGAACAAACTTTACTCTACCAAAAGTTAATAACAAGTACTTCTTTTTTGCACTTTTTCGAAAACCGAGCTGTATAATGGAAAAATTCTCTGTTGAAAAGTCTACTATAAAATTTTTGGTTAAGAATTCACTTTTTTGTTGTTAAAAGTTTTATTATTTGGTTCAAATTTTAATTATTTTGTTGAGAATTGAACAATTTTGTTGAAAAGTCACCTTTTTGGTTGAATATTCAATTGTTTGGTTGAAAATTCGTCTTTTTGGCTTAAAAATTCAATAATTTGATCACCGTTTTTGGTAACCAAATAATAAAACTTTTAACCAAAAATTGTATAGTAGACTTTACAACAGAGAATAATGAACTTTCAACCAAAGATAGTTGGATTTTCTCATCAGTTGGCATTACTTCAATACTTTAAAAATATTAGGATAGAAAACCAGAAATTGTGGTTTAAAAATCAAGTTAATTTTCCATTACACAGCTCGGTTTTCGAAAAAATGAGAAACAGAAATACTTGTTATTAACTTATGGTAAAGGATAGTTTGGTCACCTCCTGAGGAAGGTTTAAGGAATAATTTGCATTCAATAACTTTACCCCCCCCCCCCCCTCCGATCTTTATGTATTACGTCCTGAAAATGCTAAAAAAATGCAAAGTAGCAGTTTTATGTAAAATTTATGCTAAAAACGGTATTTTTAAAAATGTTTTCTAAATTAATTATTATTTAAATGGATAAGTGTCTAAGAATGGCCCTCTTCGACGAAGAAGGTGTGTATCTCGGGACAGTGAGGGTGCGTGGGTTAGCGTTCGCAGATGATAAGCTTGCTACGGCAGAGCATGGGCCTCAAAATGAACGTAAATAAAATAAAAATTATTGCTTTTGAAGAAAATCATGCATCGTATATTACTAAAGAAATTGGCAAGCTCCAGTCGCCTTATAAACTGCAAAAGATATGGCAATTAGGAGAATTTCGTGTAGAAAAATATTTTGTCAGTGTCAGGAGTTTCTTAAACATTCTAGACGACTATTTTTATTGCAAATGGTGAAAAAGTCACTTGTACAATTTTTTTAATAGCCATGAAAGGTGTTTAAAGCCCGATATTCGTATGATATGTAAGCAAACTGAGTGAATTTTTTCGCTAATGTATGTATTTTTGTTTTTGAGAAAATTCGACTTAAAATATTTGAATGGCTGTCAACATTTGAATTTCGTGCCCAAAATTGTTGAAAACATTTATTACATGCATTCTTATGAGATCTTTAATTTGACCCCAGGTTGATTAAAATCCGTCTAAAACAATCGACGATATACGCAAAAAACTGGAAAACCATAATCGCGACCTATCATAATATATATATATATATATATAATCAAAAGGCTGAACACTTCACGAAAGAGTTGCCTTTTTGTAACGTACACATGAGACAAAGTCCTGTTGGCTGAGGCTCAATGGCACTTTTCACATACTTATCCGGCTAGGCCCTTCAATATTTTATTTTTCACGATTAAAACAAGAACTATGCGTTCTATCAAAAAATGATTCGTGACAAATTTATAGATCTTTATTGGATGAACAACTTTTATCAATTCATTTTTTTTGTTTCTTGTACCGTATCTTTTTGGCATTATTCAACGAAAATATATAAATTATATATATATATATATATATATAACTTTGTCACTTGGATCTAAATGAAATTCGGACAAAAAGTGGAAAATTTCCACTCTAATGGAAGAGAAAATTGCTATAAACAATAAGAAATTGTTCATTTAAACATTTAATTAGCAGTATAAAGTAATATTTTATATATATTAGAAACAGTTTCGTACTAAAGTAATACACAAAAAAGTAATACTTAGCGCTAAAACTCGTAAAACCCAATTTTTCACTTAGGGGCCGTTCAAACAATACGTAACGCTTTCTTCTGAATATTTTGACCCCCCCCCGTCACGTAACGCTTTTTCTATAGTAAGTGTATGTAATTTTAACATTAGAGTAACACTCGTGATGACCCCCAACCACCCTCCTAAAGGCGTTACGTATTTCTTGTACGGCCCCTTACCGGGATTTTTTATGATTTTTATGGCTAATTGTGAAAAAGAATGTGGAGAGTCAACTTCATACACGTAATATTGACGATTCTTAATGAACGTTACAAAAATTTATGTTTTTCTCATGGGAAGAACGTGTTCATCGTCGAGAGTTGACGGAAACCGCATAGGTCCAAATTCATATGAATCTAATTCCTTCCATAATAAATGATGAGAAACAAAAAATTCAAATTTCGGGGTTAAAATAATGTTGCTATCAAAAAACGATTGTAAGCGATTTTATAGATCGTCCTGAAAGTAAAAATTTTATACCTGCGGACTATTTATCGTACCTAGCGTGGTTTGATGGGAAAGTTAAATTTATCATTTTCCCATTTTTATTTTTCACAGCTAAAACCATAAATATTGGCGGTAGAAGGCAGATTAATAAAAATTACCTGTTCTAGATTACAATTTTACCAACAAAATCAGCTGTCATCCATTAAAAATGGACAATTTTTAGAATTTTGGTAAGAAGCTACATGTTCAGTTTTTCATAAAAGATAATATTTTCTCTGTAAGAAATACCATCACTATAAGAATTGATATTCTTAAAGTACAATTGAATCATGTCTTTCCAAGACCTGTATGTTACTTTAGTCCTTGAGATTTCAGTATTTACTGAAATACAATCGAATTCATTCAATTCGAGATAAATTTATCTGATTAGCTACTTCGAGTATTTCTGGTTTTTAGGCAACGTCAGGCTTTAGGGAATTTACAAATGTGGCTCATCCTTACTTCAAAGGTAAAATTAATATTATTGGTTCATATTACTGTATGACAACAATAATAATTGTACCAAATGCTCGAAATGAAGTTTCTTCATTATAGCTTCATCAGTTTAGCTGACATTCGTTGAAGTCAAATGCATATCCAGTTTTATCATCCATATAACCCAGATATGTTTAGTGTGGTGACAGGTCTGCACTATCATTCGATTTTGTGACATGAGTACCATTTTCAGTTTAACGTCCAGTGCAAACCCTCTTTTACGGCGTCCTCCGCAATTTCAAAACAACCAATAAAACGCTCACACATACTGCAACCAACGCTACCATGTCAGGCAACAGATGCATCCATGAATTGCTGCAACCGAAATAGCTGAAAGCATTGATTACATCCTCATAATATAACATATATCATGGAAAATTATAATTTGACTGTAATTCTCTTCCACATAATCAAAGCACATCCTATAATAAGACTAATAGATGTACAGAACTTTCCGAAAATCAAAGATTTTGTCCTGGTGGCATCATAAGGTTGGCTCTTACCATGGCACTCAATGACATGCTAACCGTAAATAACGACTCGTATCCTGGCATAAAATCCAAACAAGCAACGGTGCTTGAGCGGGGTTATATGTACAAAATCCAGCTCAGCTCATATCGCTGAATAAGCATTATGCGCATATATATCAGTATGTTAACTGCTGATATAAAATTCAAGGAAGTATGTATAAGCGGTGAAGGACCCTGTGGGGATGCTTCATTCGAACAGGTTGTAATCAATAAGAAAAGTTATGACAGAATTGAGAACAACGTGCTCTCTTTAATTAATGTTTTTCAGTGCTCTGCTACATGAGAAAGTGTCTGTAAATCACGTGATCGAGTTTTAGTTCATCTACCACTACATGTGACCATCATTGATGTTTATCCTGGATCAAAACCATCCATTCTCACGGGACTTTTCGTAAAATGACGAAAATTTATATAAAGTGACAAGGAATATTAAAAATGATTTTTTAAAACTATATTTACATTGAGTAAAGCCTATACTTTGTTTAAGGTGCGAATTACTTTATATTTATAATTTAAAAATATCACGCATATATTATTTATGAGGAGGGTGCAACAGCCATACCACGCTGAAAAAACCAGTTCTCGTCAGATCACTGAAGTTAAGCAGCGTTGGGCGCGGTTAGCACTTGGATGGGTGACCGTTCGAGAAAACTGAGTGCTGTTGGCACATCGTGGGTGTGGTGTGAGCCCACACTTGTAGTTATTTACTACAAGTTATCAACCTAGAAACACTACCCGAATCGGGTAGTGTCACGCCTACCCCGAAAGGGAAATGGCTTAATGGTATACATACATACGTGATCAACTTTAAGAATCCCTAGGGATCCTCTAGAGTCTAGGAAGAGTTGAGACACGTTTCCCCCCTCAGTGGTCGCCTGTTGTACCAGAACCTTGATGTTTTCAAAGGGCGCGAAAGTTTGAACTGTGTTATTTTTTATTCTTTCTTTTTTTAGTGGAAATTTTGAAGTATGTATGTTTGAAAGTTATTATTATTACTTTCAAAATAATTTACAATTTCCGTATAATCGATGTTGTACCTACTCTGTATTAAATACTTTTAAAATTCAAATTGTGTTTTGAAAATCACGCAAATGCAAGCCAATCAAATCCAATAAAAGGTCAACTGGTTTCGGTGCAGCAGCACCAATCAGAATTCGGGTACCACGTATCTCAAATCTTCCTTTAGGTCTTAGGATCCCTTGGAACCCCCAAATGATCATCCGTGATATCTTTGCTAAACCCACGCCCGATTTTGTGATAAGTTCGACCCCTACTCCTTCCGTGCTAATTAGATTCCACTAACGCTCGGTTTATCGCTTGGCAAAAATTTTAGTTCTGTTGGATTCATCTTGCAATAGCTATTTTTTTTGTAAACTGTGAAATTGATATTCTCCTACACAAAAGTAAATAGAATTTCTGAATTAACTATGGATACTACAAATTAAAAACGAACGAAAAAATCGTTTTAATGAAAAAGTGCTTAAGGCTCGCCTAAAAGTCAACCTCTGAATGTTGTCGCAAGTAAGAACTTTAAATTAGTAAAAGGTACATTTTTCAAAATGTCAAATGCGCTATGGATAAAAGTAACTCTAGAGCCTAAAAAAATAATGTTATGTATATTATTATTATATTTACTTATTTATTGTAATAAATAGTGAAATCTAATAATAAAATTCATTAATATCTCAAATTTAGGAATAACGTTTTGGAAATAAAATCAAACAGTGTCCATGTCTCGATATGGAATATGGAAGTAATACTGCCGAATACGCCGATTGATTTTATATCCAAAATGTTATTGCTAAATTTGAGATATTTTATTATGAGATTTTACTATTGAACACAATAAATAAATATGATAATATACTTAAGATTCTTGCTTTCAACTTTACAGTTAAATTTATCCTTAGCGTATTCGACTGTTCTTTTTTTCTAATAATTATTTCATTTTATTTTTTTTTACAAAATTTCAGTCATGCATATATAATTCAGTTTGATGCGTTTATGAATTTTATAACTCCTAAAGGTTTGCACGCATATACGAATTGTTCAAAAATAAACAATATCATAAAGGATGAGATAAAAAGACGGATGCCCCTTATGATTAGTCTCAGCTTTTTTTTTCTCTCTAATTCAATGAATATGACACACGCACACAAACACACACTTACGCGCGCGCGCACGCACGCACACACCTATGACAAAGCCACCGATCGCGTCCTCGGGTTGCGGAAAGAGGGTCCTGTACCAAGGGTTTCTGCTGAACATGGTTACAATAATTAATAAGCAGTCGCGGACAATTGTCCAGGTATGGTCCCGAAGGAATAACCCCTAAGCAGAGGCGTAATAACCGTGCCGAATTAAGCTGAATGGCACCTGGGTGAGGTGTCTTAAACTGTGACTCTGGGAACAACAATGGCACCACCAAAATACCAAGAAGTTGTAGATGCGGTTCAAAACGATCGAACGGGCAGAGCACCCGACAATGGGTCGGCAGACAATGCCGATCATCCTAGAGTTTGGGGTGCTGAAAATAATTTATATGGAAACACGACGATGAACCGGCGAAACGCCCACCTTGAGTGGACGGATCAACTCAAGGATGACTTGCTGGACTGCTACGATGCCAGCATTATTCCTGTTCACCGAGGCTTTATGGCGCGTATGCACAGTCTGTGGTGCCAGAAACACCCAGAGCTTCAGCACGTTTAGCATCAGTCTTTGCGAAATCAAGCCGGCTACCTTCGGAAGAATAGATATGTACGCGGAGCGCTTCCCCAACCGCTGTTTGGCCAAGCTGCAGACGAACATGAGGAAGCGACATTAAGACCAACCGCGGAAAGCAGGCACCTTCTGAGAGATGATCGCGATTTCACGACAAGGAGGAACATTAACATGCAAGTTCCTCCTAAGCCCCAAGATCTGGCTGAAATGGATGTCTCCCTTCATGGAGATATCTCGCAAGGGTCCGACCCCTGGGCCATCAATTGCTCAGTTTATGGTGCTGCGAGAGCTTTGGCTGATTCAAATCGAAGGCTGAAACCGACGATGGATTAAAAGGCCAAAAGACCTTTGCATCAACGGAACAAGAAGATTGTATGGGCAAGACAGAATGCGTCCCGTGTTCAATGTGTGATTGACTGCATAACATCTGGTAGACCGTTCATGGAAAGGGTTCGAAAGTTCGCCCAAGAACTAAGGATCTTGAATCACACACTGAACAAGTCAAAGCTGCTGACAATCAAGCAGCATATTGTTGACAAAATACGGCTGTTATCTGACGCAAGGAGGAGGATACAGAAAAAGGAGAGATGGGTCAAGGAGAATCAACAGTTTCTCGCTGACCTATCGCGACTCTTCAGGGATCTCCTAGTTTCTGTAAAAAATCCACCCAAGCCCAAGTAGGTAGAGACCTTTTCGAAAGAGGTATACAAGACCCCGAAAACACTAGAGTTGGAAGAAGATACTGACGATATCATCCGCTTAAAGGAGTTTTGCGACAACCTCATAAAATCTGAAGAGGAATGTCCATCAATCACTGCCGAAGAGGTGAAAAAAGCACTTAGAGGCACGAAGAACTTTTCCGTTGCTGGACCAGATTGTATCAAGAACTTCTGGTGGAAGAAGTTTACTCTTACACACAAACATTTGGCCCGCATATTCACCTCATATTTAAACTCGGAGACGCCCATTTCGCAGTGGCTAATGTTAGGACGCACCATACTCCTGCCGAAAAAAGGCAACTTGTCCAACCCAGAGAATTACAGGCCAATAACTTATTTGAACACACTAAGATCTTTACAGCTGTCCTAAACAACAGGATTGTTCGAAGAATGGAGCATGTGTGGCGAAAGACGTGCATACGAAAAACGGGGCTCGAAAAAAGGTGTAGCAGGCTCTCGAGAGAACCTCATAATTCAAAGGTGTGTCTGTAAAGACGCTGCAACCCATCAGCGCGTCCTGTCAATGGCCTGGATTGACTACCGAAAAGCTTTTGATTCAACCTCTCATAAACTTATTATCTGTCTATTGGAAAGCTTGAAGGTGCATCCACACATAATGAGATGCATAGAGAGATTGCTGCCTCTTTGGAAAACTATATTTACTATCTCATCTAGAACTTATCGTGTGACAACGAAGAACGTCACCTTCCAGAGGGGCGCCTTTCAGGGTGATACCATGAGCCCTTAGCTTTTTTGCATCACACTTCTGCCTCTATCTCTCGCACTACGAAATTATTCTGGATACCTCTGTGGCTACACTAACCAGCGCGAGCATAAGGTCACTCGTGTATTTTATATGGATGAACTGAAGATCTATGCCTCTGGTGAAAGCAAACTTCAAACTGCTATAAATATCGTCAAGAAGTACACAGGAGAGATTGGGATGGACTTCGGGTTGGACAAGTGTGCCAAAATTGATCTGATGAATGGAAAGATTACTGGCGTTTCCAAGGACCCTGAGCTTGTGAATATAAGTGTCATTAGACATCTTAATACTGGAGAGACCTATACATACCTGGGCGTGCCTCAAAGCCGCATTCAGGACGTAACATTTGTGAAGGAGTCTCTCCGAAGCAGATACAAGCATCTTCTTCGACAGATTTGGTCCTCCAATCTGTCGCTGTTGAACAAGGTATCTCCGACTAACATGCTTGCCTTCCCGGTTCTACTCTACTCGTTTGGGGTAGTTCAATGGACCAAGAACGAGCTTAAGGCCCTTGATATCACCACACGTAAGATCATGCATATGCATAAAAGCTTGCATATCAATTTGTCAGTTCCACGATTATACATTTCACGCCGTCAAGGCGGAAGCGGACTTCTAAATCTCCAGTGTCTTCATAACCGAATTGTTCTAAGTACAGCTTGCATCGTTGCGAATGGCAAAGATCTTCTCCTAAAAATGGTCAGGAACCACGAGATGATTGGCGAAGGAGCTATCCTTTACAAAGCCACGGAGCAAGCGGTCGAGACCCTTGGTCTGAATTTTAACATCAGAAGTGAGGAAAGTGCATTACTACATCTAGATGCTGCACTTCTAAAAGCCGAAGTGAAGAAAGCAGAAGTTAAAAATTTTCACCAACAGCTACTCGACAAGAAAATGCACGGAAACTTTCACAGAAATGTAGAAAAACAGTCCTTGTCGAAGGAGCAAACTTTTCCTTTCCTCAGATCATCAGGGCTTAATTTAGGTACAGAGGGTTTTATTTTCGCATGCCAGGACGGTGTCATTTCCACCTTAGCCTACCGTAACCGCATTTTATGTCAAGAAGTTCCCAGTGATAGGTGCAGAGCGTGTCATGCACACGCTGAGTACCTAGAACACATACTATCAGGGTGTCCGACCCACGCAGGAACGATGTATATCTGTAGACATAATGCGGCCCTGAGAGTGCTTTATTACCATCTTTGTCGCTCTTACGGTGTTGGTCGCGACCCTACCCTGCCGAACGCTCCAAGGGAGATAGAGTCAATTGTCCAAAACGAAAAGTGCCAAATTTTGTGGAATTACGATTTTCGGACAACAGTCTCCGTTGCACACTCGAGACCTGACATCGTTCTCCAAGACTTCGAGAAACGAACTATATTCGTGATCGTATTCTCGGCTCTGTCCGAACGTAATTGTCCTTGTGATAGTTGCTCTCGGAGGTGCGAAACTATTACTGGTTCGTAACCTTAAAGCCATACCCGCGTGCCAAAAATGTGCCAAGGCACTTGCGAGATGGATGGAGATAGCTGTCATCCTTGGGTCGCTTCGTGTCCTCAAGACACACGAGGGTTTTGCCGGCCTGTCGTTGTGATTTTATCGTGTCCTGTGACCACCCATCTCACGTTTCTGAGAGGTGGTCATAAGTGTGATTTACCGCGGTTCTACTCGGAGCCGGCGTCATTTTTTAGATGGCACTTGCTCTCAGTGGAACCCTGCGGTGGCTGTTTAAACTTTTTTTAACTATATATATATATATATATTAATAAATATGATAAGATATTTTTTTGAACACCTGATATATTTATGTATTTCAATGCCGTGATTATGGATTTGCTCATTGGTATACCATTAAGCCATTTCCCTTTCAGGGTAGGCGTGACACTACCCGATTCGGGTAGTGTTTCTAGGTGGATAGTTTCTTGTAGTAAATAACTACAAGTATGGGATCACCACACCCACGATGTTATTAAAAAACCAAAAATATCATTTTCAAGGTAAAAACTTGAGAAAATACGTGGTTGAATAAAAATTTTCTTTCTTTGTTTTTGTCTGAAAGAAAATACTCAGCATGTACAACATGGAAAAACCACCTGGTGAAAGGGGCACAAAGAAACGGAAAGGGTGCTACTAGAAATGGGGTAGGGGTGCGGTTTCACTTTTGACTATAATTTTTCTGATATCTCCCCTTTAACAAACACGCTATACCTTATAATGCCTTTTTTCTACTCTTCGGGTTGAAACAGACTACTGGGAATGGGGTATGGCTGTATTTCACTCCCAACTACACTTTTTTTTATTATTGTCATTTTAACAACCAGGCTAGCCCCGTTTATAACTTTCGGGCGGGGTGAATAGAAAGGCTATAGTGAAGAGGAGGGTTACTGGAATCGGGATAAGCGAGCGTAATCTTACTCAAACCTACCTTTTTTTCAGTATAGACCATTTGAAAACACACTATAGCCATTTGCTCCTGGAATGCCTCTTTCAGCATTTTTTTAAAAGTAGTTTTTTTTCAAGTTTTGGCTTCGAAAATGAATTTTTCGGGTGTTTTTGTTGCCATTTTCGTTATCAACGCATGCAAATACATCGATTTATGAGGTTTCGAAAATATCGGCGTTATGCGCTTTTTCGGAATCTCACCGCAGGACTTTTCGGAATCAATATACAATTTCTGCCTAAGTTTCATGCTCAAAACTTATTTTTTACTGGCTTTTAATTGATTCTCAAATGTTTCATGTAAATCAATCAATAATATACCAAAATGTTCAATACAGGTGGAAAGGTCGACGTGCAGTGTAACATTTTCGTGGCTGTGATTCGGAGATCATCATCAACTGCATTAAAAAAAAATCATGCCAATATGTCAATTATATTAAAAGTCAAACTGGAACATGAATAACATAGAAATTAGAAACATATAAATCATCTTTTTGCTGCGCTCAGTCTACTAAAAAATGGAGTTAAAATAAATAAACGAATTATTTTCCTTCCTTATTGCTGAACTTTGAGTTATATATGTATATGCAACATCTTTCGAACTTTTCTAATTATTCAGCTTCTTCATATTGTATACAGGAGAGAAACTAAATGCCTTTTGTTCTCTCGTGCTGTTGCTCTTTGCAAAGAGGGTAGGCAGAGAGAGCTTAAGGGTGGCCTGGAATCTACGTAATTAAGCGAATACCTTACAAATAAATTTACACCGCTTGTAAATCCTTCTCATTAGATTAATGTTTGCAATTAGCTCAGTACCGGACGTTCCACGTCTTCGCAATATTCATTCTGCATTAGTACTATAAAATTTTTCAAAATTAAATTCTTTCATCATGGCTCAAGATCCCCTTCTAGTTACTAAGGAACAATAGAAATTTGAATTTACTCGTCATTTTCATAGAAAGTGGAAACTTTCTGTTTTCAACGTGTACTTAGCATTTAGATTCTAATTGAAATATTTTGTAATAAAGTCTTGCAAGCTCTTGAGTTCAGAATTTATGAATTTACATTTTTCACATTTACTATTTGTGCGTGAGGAACATATCCATAATACAAATTTTGGACAAAAGGGCGATTTTTTATGAGTTTCTTTGCCCTCAAAAACTTTTTCCTTTATCGAAATGCTTTCAAAATTAATTTTACATTAGGAAATGTTTGGCTTCCTTTAATATAATATAATAAATTATAATTATTCATAATAATATTTGATATTTAATGATCTATGACAATGTTATAGTTTATTACTAACAGCTTAGTATATTATTCCCATGAAATATAATATGTGGTCAGTCCTTAATTTCTGAGCTTGAAATGTGCATGAAATCGCCTCTAGTTTCGAAAATGTCCTGGGGTAATTCGCATGCATGGCTCAAGTCATAAAACGTTAATGACTCCTGCCTTACCACAAAAGCCCTAAGTAACTTCATCTACGTGAAATATATGCAACCAGCAAGCATAAAAATACAATCCTCTTATATTATAATATGATTAATTAAAAAATTTAAATTTAAATATTAATTAGATCTTTGTAAAATAGTAAAATACATCAATAGGAGGAAGAGAGAATAACAGATTACTCATTTTATATGAAATAATATTTTTAATATATTCTTTTATTCACAAGAAATACAAAATATATTATTTATATATATTTTTGTATATTCGCAACAAAGATACAGATGAAATGTGCAATGTTAGTCATTCCTGGTTTAAACGAAGCATGCACTTGTCAAATGTTTTATTTATGCTGTCAGAGTAAAAGTCATACAATGATGTTACAATTTCCAATATTATGTAATACAATAATTAACAGATGGTGTTTTGTCGACCAGGGTGAAGTAATATGAGAAAGAGATGGAAATTTTTGAGATTACTGGTCCAAAATCAATTTATTACGTCAGTCTGAGAGATCCCTCAGTACAAAAGCATAACGTTTCGGCAACGCATCAGTTGCTCTTTTCAAATATAAAAAATTGATATTTTGAGCCTGGAATATAAAATATGTTTAATACAGGAAGTTAAGTCTGGTAGAAATTACAGAGTATATAAAGATTTTGAGTGTAGTATAACAGAAAGGCATACCTATATATGCTGTTTGAGTAAAAAGAGGTTATCTTTTAATAATTCATTGCAGTTTTGCATTGTTACAGAAGATATATGAAGTCGTAGATTTTTACAAAATGTTGTGTACAATATAAGGACATTGATTATACTTGATTCCGCCTGTGAAACGGAAACAGGATTGTGAGTAAATAATTAAAAATCTGTTTGTTGTGATACAAGCCATTTCTGTGCCGTCTCATAGGCAGAGTGAGATAGCAAGCGTAAGTAATAGAAGACAGCATTATATCGCAGAGATGGGTAGTTAGTTGTTCTTATTACAAATTATATCGTCTCGCTCATTCACATAGTGACCAGTGGCGCTAGGTGTTGTTGCATTTCTTTGCTCACTGACTCAAACGAGAGTATCGTGGGAGTGAATGAGAGAAAACATGAAGTGATCGTCATGGTCACCGAATAAGTGAACGTATCCCTTAAAGGTATTTACATATTGATATGTTTAATGATTATTTTAGGAAGAGTTACTAGAGAGTATAAGACTATTGTAAGTGCCACCAATACCATCCAAATCTGACCTAAAGTTAACAGTGTTGTTATTTTTGACAATATGGTACATCTTCACAAACATTCTTTTATAATATGATGACTCTTTTGAGAGTATGGTAACATTGTCCTAGTCAAAAGTGTGCTTTTCTTCAGCTGCATGTTTAGTTAAGTCGGTTTTGTTAATTGTTTTATTGTTTTTTACATGATTTTTTTATGTTTTTTGACTCTAAATAATATATATCTCTTTGACTGTCCGATATAATGTTTGCCGCAGTCAATGCAAGTGACTTTATAGAAAGTGTTGGTACATTTTTCCATAGGAATTTGGTCTTTTTGGCTTGTGAAACAATTAAGAGTGTCTTTCATTGGTTTAATAAAATGTTCAAATTGTATTGTCTGAAGCATCTAGTGAAGAATTTCGATAGTAATTGACAATATGGAAGTGTAATATACTGATCTAGATTGAGATTTTTGTTTTGTGCAGTGTTATTGCTGTTAGTAAAAATTCTATGTAGACGGTGTTTTATCTGTTTATCAATGAATTTACTTGGGAATCCATTAGACTCAAGGGTTTCTGTTATAATTTTTAGATTAGATTCATGGAAATATGGATGCGAAAGTTTCATTGCTCTATCGAATAAACTATTAATTACGCTAATTTTGTATGGAGGGAAAGTTATAGAACCAGTTGGTAAGAATCTGGCCGTTATTATGAATGATGGTTACATCTAAGAAATCGATTTTTCTTCATACCTCGGTCGAAAGTACGTACTTTCGGCTTCAATTTTAAGGCATGAAGCAAAATTTCAATAAATACAATTTATATACATTCTTGTGAATTTTATGATAATTATTGATTTCAATTGCAAGAATTATTTTTAATACCCATTTTGAATTCCGCGCCAACTGCGGCCAACTAGCGCGCCCACATTGGCATCACTGACACCGATACATGAGGCTACTGCCGCTGTCACTCTTGTTTTTACGTATAACCTCAAAGCTGCTTGCTTGGAATTTATCGGTTTTTTTTTATATGTCTTTCAGTGTTTTTATGTGTCTTTCAGTGTTTGTGTGTGGCTTTTCATATGTATTTGATGCCTGCCCCCCCCCCCCCCCCCCGACCAGCAGCACTCGCTCCGCTCGTGCTTGCAAATGGCGGGGGCAGGTATCAAAAACATGCATCGCAACCGGCTATAAAGAGAAGTTAATTTGTGAGTTTCCGAAGGAGGTGCTGAAGCGAGGAACAAAAGTTAATTTGTGAGTATCCGAAAGAGGCGCTGAAGCGAGGAACAAAAGTGAAACATAACCGTGCAACGTGCTGTCTGCTGGAATGTGGTTGTGTTGTTTATAATAATGAAAAATGTAATTAGTATGGAAGCGCCTATGCGCCACCTTCAGGCACGTACGCATGCATGCACAGACTTGCGTAAATGACGGTAAGTAACATAACTATAAGGAGAAGATTATAGGTTATTATTTTGTCGAAAATAATCCATGTAGAAATTTAAATTTTTCAAAAAGGTCAAGTGTATACCTGTTTTCCTCAATTTTAATTGAATTCTTAGACAATTAAAATGTTGTAAAGTCCGATTCGAGCATTAAAAATTTGAAATGAATTGCATTTCGAAAACCCCAGAAATGAAAATAAGAATTAAAAGTTTGAAGTATATTTAGTTGCGGTTAGACTTTACAACATTTTAATTGTCTAAGATTTCAATTAAAATTGAGGAAAACAGGTATACACTTGACCTTTTGAAAAATTAAAATTTCTACATAGGTTCTTTTTGACAAAATAATAACAGATAATCTTCTTCTTATAGTTATGTTACTAACGTTTTTAATAATAAATATTAAATAAATATTGCAGCCTTACCTCCAAATCACTTGTCACTATTCCCCACAACTATTTCTTCTTTATTCTCTCACTTTTCGTTCAAACTGACGTTTCGAGGAAGGCAACGCAACCTGTATGCTATGCCTTCGTTACCGTCATTTACGGAAGTCAGTGCATAGATGCGTATGTGCCTGAAGGTGGCGCATAGGCGCTTCCGTAAATTAGTAATCGTACTTTCGACCGGCTATAAAGAAAAATGGTATACACCTTATGGGCAGGAAGTGACTATTTCTGTAAATTTCTTGTTCTATAGTAAATTGTAGTCGTTCATGATATTTTTTAAAAGAGTCTTTGAAATTATCTATTAAATCCTTGTTAAGGCAAGATATTACCGAAAGTTTGTCTGTAATATTTTCCTTGGGATACGCAATAGGCGTTTTTAAAAAGGGAATATAGGAATTTAAGGTAATATTTAAGTGGTAAGTTTGTATGTTGTTTAATTTTATCCCAATTCTTTATGACTACATTCATAACAAGATCGTGAGTAGTATAAAGTGATTTTACATCCAAGGAGAAGGTTTCAAACTCATCTGAGATTTTATATTTGTTGATGTAATCAACAAAGTTCCAGCTGTCTTTAACATGTCTAGAAGTGTGTTTCCGTCTCACAGCCGGAGTCAAGTATGATCAATATCCTTATATTGTACACAACATTTTGTTAAAATCTACGACTTCATATATCTTCTGTAACAATGCAAAACTACAATGAATTATTTTAACATAACCTCTTTTTACTCAAACAAAATATATAGGTATGCCTTTCAGTTATACTACACTCAAAATCTTCATACACTGTAATTTCTACGAGACTTCACTTCCTTTATTAAACATATTTTATATTCTAGGCTCAAAATACCCATCTTTTATATTTGAAAAAGGCAACCGAGGCGTTGCCGAAACGTTATGCTTTTGTACTGAGGGATCTCTCAGACTGACATAATAAATTGATTTTGGACCAGTAATCTTCAAAATGTCCATCTCTTTCTCATGTTATGTAATACAGTCTACGATAATGAAAGAATTTGGCGTAAAGTGATTTACGCATTTGTGATGTTGCCAAGTACAAACGCATTAGCGATTTTTTCTCATTGTATAAGAAAAAAAACATTTATCCTTACAGAAAATGTTTAAATTGGTCAACTATATATTTGTTGTGAAGTGAGAACGTGTTTAGTGACAGGTGGTGAGAGGATTTTACGGAATTTGTGTGGAAGGTGTGAGTGGAGTGTGAGGGTGGAAGCCGAGATGGTGTAGGGTTGTGTGGGGTAAATTGGGGAGATGAAAAGTAAGTTTCAGCGTGGGTTTGAGGTGGGATTTAGTTAGATAGGGAAAGTGAGGTTAGGTTGGCAAGTAATCGGGAAAGTTCGTGGACAGGAGTGTTGGGCTTTCGAGGGGTCAAGGGTGGTTCTCGCAGAGTTAGGGGATGTAAGGGAGAGAAAGAGGTGTCTGCAGGGACTGTGAGGAATTGAAGAAAAAAAAAGGGAAAGAAAAGGAAAATTTGGCGGCGAAAGACGCCAGCATTCTGCAGAGACATCTGTCGGTTGCGGAAGGTACTGCATGGAGAGGTCCCAGTGACCGGCGGCAGAGCGGGAGGTGGGCAGCGAGAGTACTGGCAGTGCTGGTAGTGAGAGGGAATTTTCCACAAGCCACGACGGCCAACAGCGCGTGGCCCGGGACGAGCGGTGCGTTGGGGTGAGGGAGAAAGCGGAACGGCGGGAAAGAAGAAAGCGAGAAGGTAAGGGAGAGAGAGACTAGCGCAAGTGAAGGATCGCAAGTGAAGTGGAGGATCTCTTGAAGAGGAAGAGAGACAGCCAAGAGAGTCCGGAGAAAAGCGAGGTCGAGAGCCCGTTCAAAAAAATCGGGATAACACGTAGGCCCCCCCCCCCCGATGGAGGGGAAGTTGTAAAAGGAGGCTCTCGGGATGCTGTTAGGCATGATCAGGGGGCTGAGGGAGGACGTAAGGGGGACCAAGGAGCAGATAGAAGGCATGAGGGAGGACTTGAGAATCAGAGATGAGAAATGGGAAAAGAAGGTGGAAGAGCTGACAGAGAGTAGATGGGTTAGAGAGGGGAAGAAAAGAAAAAGAAGTTAAAATAAAACAGATGGGAGAGGAGATTAGGGTGTGGAAAGAAAGGACGGAAAAAAGGCTTGAGAAGGTGGACGGCAGGACGGAAATGTCGGAGAGCGTAGTCATGAACAGGAGGAGAGGGTCGATAGAGAAAGGATAAGGGCAATGGAGTTGAGAATGAAGAGAAAAGAGAAGGCAGACAGGAGAAATAATATTGTGATAAGAGGATTGAAGCTAAAGAGTGGGGAAGAAAGAGAGGGCGTGGACGCACTGCTACAGATCATAAGGTGGGTTAAAGGCAAGGCAGGGAAAGTTAGACTGGAGGGGACAAAGGAGATGGAAGTGGCGATTGTGGAGCTGGAGACCTGGGAAGAGAAGTTGGGGCTAATGTGAAATAAAAACAGGATACAAGATAAGGCGGTTTTCAGCGATCACGATTTGACGCGGAAGGAAAGGAAGGTGCAGAGAATGCTGAACGACAGGGCTAGGTGGAAGAGGAGTGAAGGGAGAGCGGCAAAGGTAGGGTATCTGAAAATAAAAGTGGACGATGCCAATGGAGTGAGCGCAATATTTGTATGAGAAAGGAGAGAAAGGAAGTCAGGGGCTTATAGCGAGGATGAGAGGTGAGCGCATGGAGGGTTTTAATAGGTTCTGACTTGCTAGGGAGAAGAGGATGTGTGAACTGTGCGGGAAGGAGGATGCAAGAGTGGAGCACTGGTTGGAGGAGTGCGTGGAGGCGGAAAGGATTGGGATAAGCATGGAGGTATTGATGCATGGAAGGGGGGACAAACGGACAGTAGAATTGGTGAAGGGGTTGTTGGGTAAGATGGAGAAGATGATATAATGATATAAATGGAGAAATAGATATAAGCGAACTATAAATATTGTACATAGTAGGTGAGTATTAGGTATAAGCCGCGAAGGCAGAGTTTGGCAAATCGAGGCAAAGCGAGAAATTAGGGACATGCGTGCGAGGCGAAGCGAAGCGAGGAAGGCAAGGCGATAAAAGCGAGCGGCATTAGAGATAAGGTGTGGATGGATGTAAGTTTTAAGGGTTAGTTTGTAACAAAAATTTTGTAAGGCTAGCAGGACGAAAAATAAACGTTTATCTATTAAAAATATGATTTCATATAAGATGAGTAATCTATTATTCTCTCTTCCTTCTATTGATGTATGTTACTATTTTATAGAAATTCGCTGATGAAAAATCCATTAAACGCCTTGTTAAATAAATTTTTCAAATTTTTTAAACTATTCTGGTGCCACGGTTTTAAGTTTTTCATCTCATATCTCATATCTATTATACATATATTTTTTCCGTATTGTGTGGAGAACATCTCAGAATTTTAGCAATCCTTACAAAAAATGTTTAGGGGTACAATTATGCTCTTATATTAATCCTTTGATAAGAAATCGTATTTTTTTGCCTTTTGCCGGCGCCTAGTAATCTTTGTCTAATCGGACATAAAGCGAAAGTTTTGTCCTTTGTATTACCTACAATTTTTATTCATAAGATATTTCTCTAAAACAAATATGTATATTTAAAACCAGAGAAACAAACTGTAGGCTGGTTCAAAAAAATCGACTATTTGTGAAAAGCAGAGCTCTTAATATTAATATTTAGAGGTCGCTCATCGTGAATTTCTATTTCCCGTTTGAATAGCATGTGAAATTTTTTTTTTTTAATTTGGAGTTTTGTAACTCTTGAATGGCTTGATGAATTGCTAAGACTGAAATTCGACGCTCTACAAAAAAGGTCTCTTATGATTTTTTCATAAATTTACTCCTTCAAAAGTTATTCAAGGTTAAAGTTGAACACATAATAAATTTATCGGTTTTTTCTTAATTTTTGGCGAAAATTTGAAATTTATTACTAATTATCCTAATAGTTTTTTCGGAAATTTTATAGTTTAAAATTTTCTCTAAAAAAACAATAATCTAACTCAAATCATCACATTACCAAGTTTAACATTGTTTGAAAATTGGTCTTTTATTGTTCTTACCGAGAAAACGTAGAATTTTTTAAAGACCTTGCGGCAGTAAATGATGTAGCAGAACGCGGTATTGCATTAATTGATGAATACAATAACTGCTTAACAAAAAACCAGGACCAACTTCAATATCTTTCACAAGCTGTGCAAGAACATCGTCGACAATTTCCAGATTGTGACAAGAAAACATTAAAATAAGAGTTAATGTTCGTAATGATAATTTTAACGCCAAAACTGATAAATAATGTTGTTTTAGTATTAATATTTAAAATTGTTTATATTGAATTTTATTTTTATACTATACTAAATACAAAACAGTATGTTTCTAAAAGTGACATCTTTTCATTAGTATCTGAATTATCTTGATACTTAATAGATGAAAACTACTATTTTAATAAGAAATAAGCAGGTAATACATAAAGATACTTAGCTTTTCGATTTAAAAATTGTTAAGCTATCTTTTTTAAAAGAAAATTATAAACTATAAAAGTTCCGAAAAAAATATTACGATAATTAGTGATAAATTAAAAAATTTTTCCAAAAATTAAGAAAAAAAACGATAAATTTATATTATATTACATATATTATATTATTAAGCTCTGCTCTTTACAGGCGTCTTTTTACACCTTTCCGGAAATTTTTATGTGCGGGTTTAAAAAAAAATAGTCGATTTTTTTGAAACAGCCT
>CAKNYM010051067.1:145046-170618 GCA_932195095.1 Andricus curvator
GGACAACACGACAGTTCAGTAAATTTTACAATTATAGGCAACTAAATATGACTATCATTGATGGTTACCAGTACCGATTTTCAAGTGCTGCTGACCTGCGGATCAGTAGATTTTACCGACCCAGTCGCCATTCTGCACTGTTCCTCGATGCTGCAATTACGAATTATCATGTCACTTTGACGGATAATATAAACAGATCTAACTTATGTTAACGGTACAGACAATAGTTTGGACGGCTCTATAAATTGTAAAAAATTATTGCTAAAAAATGATTAATAAATAAACACACGGTTAATTCTGAGATATTTTTTCGGATATACTTATAATTAATCGGTATTTGTAAGCCACAACGCTTATAATACAATTAAAATTTCGCACGCAACGGGGGGGATTCGAACGCATAAACCTAAGCACGCAAGTCGATTAGCTTAACCACTACACTATTACACGAGTTGGGATCTGTGCAATAATTCCGAAATGCATTTTTAACTAAGGTGGCGACCTCGGTAACGACTTTGGAATACGCGTCCATGCCATCGCGGCACACGAAAAAAGTGCTCGCATTGACCTCATATCCATACATGTCAGCTGGAACAATCGCGGAACGCAAACACGTCTTGCTCCAATAAACTCTCAACTGTACGCGACCTGTGAATAAGATGTGCCATCCAAAATTGTGTTATTTATTATAAAACCCCTTCATTGCTAAGTGGGTATATGGAGTAATGTGATGACTGTCACAGAAATGTCAAAAATAAATGTTTTTTAGGTGATGCAATCCGTCCATTGCCGATGGCGTCATGAATTCAGCAGGTGGTCCGCGCGGATAGGTTGCTTGATTACGACTTTGAGGGCGAGCTAAACAAGCTATTCGGATCGGTAGCCTGTACCGATCCTTCTGTAATGTTCACTGTACCACTATTGTAATCTCGGTTCAGTGGATTATACATATCTTACCGTATTTCATACTAGGGAATAGAGGTTTATTTTACTAAAGGATTACCGTTAAATTCACCCTAATTTCACTGTGACATTTACGAAATGCTAAGTGCTTTTGACATTTTCACCCCTTCATTAAAAACAGTTTTTACTGTTACGGTTACAAGAAACACTTTACATTTCTTGATTAGTAAATATTACATTTCTTTTTTCTGCGTGTACATTAATTGATATTTTAATGGTGTTTTTCATTTTCTGGGAACAAGATTTTTATTAAAACGGAATTATGAATTTGAAAAGTACTTTGAAAGTGCAAGTTTTTTTTGCTATTAAAAAACCTCCCTCTATGAGAAAGCAAATTGCTCATAAATTTATTACAAGTAAATACATCCAAGTAATGAATGCATCGATACAGCGATATTTTACTTCAAGATTAGTAGATAGGCAAGGGGGTTTCTGGAAATTTGCGTGTTAGTGCATTTACAATGTACATGTGAAATCTCGTAGCTTCTAGTTCGAGAGATGTGAGAGGTCGAAAATGTGATGTGTGAACAATAAATCCTCAATTTTGTTCAAGTAATTTTTGAAAAGGGGTTATGTCTGTGCTAAATAATAAATTAATCTGAAGAGCAATTGTACAGATCAGAATATTCAAAATAATTCTAAGTCTACACTATTTGTAAGAAAATAACAAAGAAGCTTTTTTCATTATATCATTAAGCCATTTCCCTTTCGGGGTAAGCGTGACTCACTCAGTGAGGAAGGAAGTAATGTGGGGAGGGGTATAGATTTTTAGATTGATCTAGAATTCCCGTGTTACTTATTTTAATAACACGTTCTTTCTGCAACACTGCTCCGACCCAGGCTGCTCATCAATCTCTCTAGCGATCACCCCGAATGAAGAGCCGCATAAAGTCATCATGTGAAGCTCCCCACTCAGGCCCATTAGTAATCAAGGTATTTTGCTTCAGGCGTCATTCACTCTACTGACAATCTTTTTCTGGAATGGAAGCTTCTTATGTGTCCCGTAGGGGTTTATATTTTTCTTGTATCTCTTCCATATTCCTTTACACACACCCCACACACTTACTTAGTGGTGGGAGGGGGACCTATAGTTTAAGGTGGGTTCCGAAAAAGTTCACAAAGAGCAACAGCTTTAAGTAGTTAGGAAAGTGTTCACCGCATGGGCCGCCGAGGCTCTTCCAGAGTGCGAGGCGGGAATCGAACCCGCAAACCTGCAGAGTGGGTCCAAAGCCTACGCCTTAACTACGCTACACTTTTCTATCCTGGCAAACCTCTCTAGCTTCCTTCACATCCATGCATTTTGTTATGCAAGCTCTTGTGTTTCTATGGCTTCTTATGTCTCTTCGAATTAGGATTTTATTTACACATTCTATAACCATTCTTTCCGCGGTCTGCCTCTGAGCACACTGCCATTTATTTTACATTGATACACGTGTTTCGTTAATCGTTCATCTTTCATTCTGTCAACATGCCCGAACCATCTTAACCGATTTCTTTCCCATATGTCAACTAGTGTCTCTTCTGCACCACCGTCTTTGCGGATTATCTCGTTACTCAATTTGTCCATCAGTGTTTTCCCGCATATTATGCGCAAAGTTTTCATGCCAATCGCGTTAATTTTACTCTTATCTTTTTCTTGACTGGTCCATGTCTCGCTACCGTATAGCACAGTCGGTACAAATATAGAATTATGTATTGCCATTTAAGTTTTATTTGATATATTTTTACTTCTGATAATGGGCTCTGCTCTACCGAAAACCTTCTTACCCTCGTTTATACGCCTCTCTAACTCTCCATCTATCTTTCCGTCACTTGTAAATAGGCTACCAAGATATATGTACTTATCAACTTGTTCTATTCTCTCATACTTTAAAAATCTGTTTCAATCGAAATCCTACTTGATCGCATTCTCAAAATACTCCAAATAGTATATTGTGTATCGAGGGCGTAAAAGGCTATTTTGACGTGTGTGACTTGCCGCCCGAGCGAAACGAGGGCGGCGGTCACACGAAAATTTCGTCATACAAAATTTCGGTCTAATATGAAAATATAGAAAATCAATTTTCCATTTTTACTTTAAAGTTCGCTTGATCATCAACGATCAACAAACAGATTCATTTATATATCCTTGTCCTTACTGTTTCATCACATTAACCGACATGAGAGTTTTTCATATAGATTCAGTATGTGACTACAGTACCAAGGATGAAAAAATGGCTATTGAAGTTCAATTTCTCGATTGCGAACCAATTATTTTCAAATGGTTTGGTTCCTCTCGTTAGAAGTGTGAAGGCATTAGTAATTAATTTGGCCAACAAAATTGAATGTAATTCCCAATAATTACCAAGGGAAAATTTTTGAGGGCTATGCTGGCCGAGAAATCTTTAAAAATGATACTGTCCTTCTCCATTCTGAGATCTATGTAGATGTAGGTTGTTTTGCACTAAGTCCCTTCGTAGCTGCTTGCAATCAGTGGACAAAGTGGTAGCTTGTTATTTTTCTACAGAACAAGTGAAACCGAATCTGGATAAATATCTCGCTGAACTGAGAAAAGCTTTTGAAAGCATTCAATTGTCCGAAACATTAAAGATTCATGTATCTCTTAAACATTGAGAAAAATGTAGCAAAGTGCCAACTTCATATGGTCCTTATGCAGTTGTCATTCTCATGTCTTCAATTAATTCATAATATAGTGACTTCAAAATAAATGTAAACAGTGGTTTTGTATCATCTTAGTTTTATATAATTATGCAAAATAGTACGAACTGAAAGCTTAAATAAAAAAAAGGAAAATTTACTTTAGAAAAGTTCGATCCCCGCCTACGGGGATATAATACTACAGCGTATATCTTAATACACAGTAATACACAGCGTAAGGTTCGTCAGTGGTACCACTACAAAATTTCATGAATGAAATACTTCGGCGAACGAATGCCTTTTTCGAGCAAATTTCGTACCAACAACTTTTTTGAAAAAATTCGGAGCAAACAACTTTTTTCGAAAAAACTACAAATCATCACCTTTTGCAAGCAGATTGGAAACGAATACCTTATTCCACTTAGGCGGCGATATAAAAACAATGAAATATTGCGTTTTATCGGTCACAAGGATTTAAAACTAATTTTAGAGTTATTTGAGAACGCGATCAAATAGGATTTCGATTAAAAATGATTTTTAATGTATAAAGTACATATAATAAGGTGACACCGACTTTTTTGTTTGGACAATTTTGTAAAACTTATTAGTTTTCGAGGTCAGGTGTGTACAATATACATATATAACTTATTTCTAATTAGCTTCTCAGTTGAGATGAAACCTTCAAGCGACTAGGCAGACACACTGAAGTCAATATAATAGTAATATACTGTCCAGCGTGAGTTTAATATGAAGTTAGCTATTACTAAGTGTGTAGTATTCAGTGAAAGATTAATTGAAATATTTCGCGAAAATTTACTTCGTGTATAGTGTTCGAGTTTTCAAATTCTAATATTGTTCAGTGAGTATTCAACTTTATTATTTGGAAAAAATTAATTCCAAGTAATGTAAAAAACTTATACAAATAATGGAGAATATGTACAAAACACTGAAAAAGAATTCTTCATTAGAGAAATTAATTAAAATTTGAATTCGAAGAGTCACTCAAAATAATACACTATCAAATCGAATTTTGAGACGGAGAAAGGATTTGCCCATAGGAGAGAAGATTAAGATTTTGACAACAATAGGTGTTCTAAAATCAGGAAGCCTAGAATTTGAGGAGATGCAAAAATGAGAAGCCGGTGTTAATGATGCTGCGGCTTAAGTAATTATTAGGTAGGGTAAATTTAGAATGCTTTTTTAAGTCGCATTAGAGAAGGGCTTGTGATGAACAACAAAAATAAAGACATAAATAGTTTTCTGAATGATGGAATGTTACTTTTGCAGTACAATTTAGTGATATAGAAGATGGTGTGGAGATTGAAGATAATACATTTTTTTAAACGAAAAATGGAAATATGTTAGAATCAACAAATTGGGATAAATGCAATGGTTTGAATTTAAAGTAAAAGAACAAATTTTGAGTGAAAATTGAAGATTTTTATAAAATAAGTTTGGTTGGAAATTGGGAGAAATTATATACATAATGTAAATATTAATGAACATTGATGCATATATGCATCATTAACAGCTGATCTTCCATTGGCATACGATTAACAAAATTTATAATAGAAAAAATGCTGTTATAAATGTTGGAAATGATGTTCTCTATTTCTTCTGTATACATTTTTTATGGGATACATTATGATGAGATAAATGATACAAAATAGACTTAAAAAATTATGATAGAATTCATCTAAATCTACATAATAATGAGAATAGAAATTTTCATTTTGCATGTATTAAAACTCTATCTCGATTGATAAAATAACAATTCACAAAAACTTGTTACCGTCATTTTCAATTTTAGAAATCTTTTAATAATCATAGGTGTAGTTTGCAGTTTGTTTTTTACCGCTGTTATGCTTACACAGCGGCCGCGGGTGTCAGAGGTGACAACAGTCGGCTGTGGATGCTTTCTTAGCGCTAAGATCTACCACTCCACAGGTTTTTAGTCGCTTGCTTCCTGCTGGTCTAGAAAGTTTCTTACAATTCGACAGGTGTTTAATAAAATCACCTTCTGAGCTGCTGACAGTACCCTACTGACTCCCTAATTGAAAGGCAAAAAGAAATCCCTCAGTCTCCGACCTCAATCCAGCAGACTTGAGAAACATGTTGGACAGACCATCGAGAGCTCTTCTCTACGTATGATGCCGTAGAATTTACCATGAAGGGGCTTGTCAGCATGTTCTCTTAGTAGAAGCGTATGTTCTGCTTCCTGTACACAATTTTTGAGCACCAAAGGTGTTAGTGATGCTAGGCCATGTGTTGTGTCGCTGGAATCAAATGGTAGGCCAAGCTCCTCTGCGGCCCTATCTGCGACACGGTATAGAAACGCCGCAGCATTGACGACTTCATGTTAATGTACGAGTCGCATAAGAGAATCTGTGCTATTTAGAACTGAGCAGCCTGTATCCAGAACCATTCTTCGATGAAGACACTCTAAGCGTAGCAAGCCTCTACCCCCTTTATCTCGAGTGATGTATATTCGTGACGTTTTATTGAACAGATGGGAAGGATGAGTAGAAAAGGTGGAATCTTCCTGAATCGAATCTACTCGCCGTTCAAGGCGCTGCGTCGCTGTTGAACGAGCTCTTTTTTTGCGTCCAATGCTGCTTGATGGTCAACAGTTTACACTTGTTCAGCGTGTGATTTGCTTTCCTTAAGTTTCGAGCAAGTGCCCTAACTTTTGGAGTAAATGTTTTATTTGATGTTATGTAGCTAATGACGCACTAAATATTTGATGCATGCCGTCTCGCTGTTTCAATTTTAAACTGAAGCTGCGCAATACGCTCGCGAGTCTTACTCAGGCACACTGAAGTATCGTTACTTCTATTGTCGCTAAGCAGGGAGACCGCCTTCTCATAAACTACACAGTTCAGATTCCAGAGATTAACATCTTCGGGGAGCTAATCGGAGAGAGCAGTATTAGCTTCATCTAATTTGTCCATCCTGAGAAAGACTTTTTGGTGGATAGATCTCCTACTTCTCATGTTGGCATTATCGGCCATCTGCACAGGTGGTCTTGTTGGAACGGGTGGAATGTTCGCTGGAGGATGTTGCTCTTCTTCTTGTTGATAAAGAGCTTCATATTCCGGGTGCACATTGACCCAACGGTTATGCAACCTCTGCATGAATCCTCTTCGCGCCGGTGAGCTTCTTTGCCTACAGATAAGCATGTCCCTCCTGAGTTGGTCCGACTATTTAAATTAATGTTCTCGGGTTTGTCCGAGGCCATTGCCTGGTCGTCGCCACGGTTTGGTCCTATTACCACTCCCAACTGAACCATGGCCTCCATCCGAGAGAGGCCTATTGTGCGTGGCACTGCGCGATACTGGTATTGTAACCGCATAGTTCGTTGCATTAGGGAGTTAGCCCAAAGCAACGTGGCTGACTGCAAGAGCCGGAGCTCTCTGGCGATGGGGTCGACACATCCCTACGCCATTTGATTATTATTATTATTATTATTATTATTATATAATTAGGCCAAATCCCTTTCGGGGTAAGCGTGACTCAGAACTTGAGGTCAAAATGATAATTTTTGGGTTCAAGTGGGGGATGATACTAGGACCTTTGTGAATTCATTGGGACTATACTCATATCCAGATTGAAATTAGAAGTAGGTATATTTTATGTTTGAAGAAAAAATATAAAATGTGTTGCTTATGGCTCTCGCCAAGTTTAGATGCGTTTTTCTTAAAAAACGGTGTTTGAAGTTCCGAATTCAAAAATGCCTCGGTGACACATTTTTCAACTTAGAGGGTTCATTTAGGGCTTTTTTCATGCAGACGTCCACATATGAATACATAATATAAACGCCTTAATGCTTAGCTGATGTAGGGAAGTCTAACTTTTTTGCCATAGAACTTAGGCATTTTGCATGAGTTGAACTAGAGTGCCTTCATGTTTACCTGTTACTAGAATTAATAATAAGGTCATTTGCATAACATTGTATGTGGAAATCTGATTAATTTAACCTACGAATCAGATCATTGATAACGAGTGCCAACAGGTTGGAAGATACAACTCCTCCTTGTGGACATCCCCTTTTTACCTTCGCTGTTACATTGCAGCCGTAGAGCGACAATTGGACCATCCTGTCGCACAGCATAGAGGGCATCTACCTATTCATAGTGGTACCTAGACCATGCTCCTCTGCAGAATTGAATAGAGAACATCTCCTGTTCGTCCACTTTTCAAATTCGGGAGGTATATGCATGCTGTGCGTCAACGGTGGATTTGCCTTTCTTTGAGGCAAATTGATTACTATTAAGGGGTTTATTTGGTAAGATTTCCTCCTTTATATGAAAATCAACTAACTTTTCCTTGAATGGGTCGAAACGCAGAACGTTTTATCTGATTATTGATTCTGTTACAGTGCCAACCTTCAGTTATCTCCACTGGTCCTATGACTTGGACCATCAGAAGAGTTCACCTTAACAGCACCCCGCCCCCCCCGCCGTCCCCTTTGAAGGGTACCCAGGCTCGAATCAAGGTAATGCACCTGCCTGAGGTGTTCGAGGATTTCGCTAGCCGTTTCTGTTATGTCGCCTGTTGGCAAAATCAATGACCTCAGTTACCACGTAGGGGTTTTCTTTAAGACGGCTGGGAGTTTCGCAGTATCAGGTACATTTTTAATCCTCTGAAATTGCCCCCACTATAAGTTCTTCTGAGCCGACTGCATTTTGTTAGTATATCTTGCTATGTTAATCTCGAAGAAGTCCCAGTTTCCGATTTTTCTGTCTCTATGAAATAGTCTTTTTGTTTCCTTTTTAATATCCTGAAGTATAAAATTCCTTCAAGTAGCATCCTAGTCTGGTTTTATAGTACGAGGAGGACAGTTGCTCATAACATATATGTATAGCCGTCTGCACTTAAACCACAGCAAACTCCAGTTGATTAATTGATCTAATCCTCCCAGAAATGATGGCCAAGGACACTCCAAGATCTTCCCTATATTTAAGCACGTCAAAGCAAAAGAAAGACTCCTCAGAGTCGTGAGGAAAAACGAGACAAGTACCTTTAGAAAGAGAAACTCTTACGCAGAATGCCTGAAGAGGAAGACAGCGCAACGATAATTGTCTCGTTTTTCCTCACGACTCTGCGGAGTCTTCCTTTTGCTTTGAGGTGCTCATTTCTCCCTGACAGTAGGTCTTGGATTCCTGTACCCAATCGTATCCGACATTCCAGCTGCCAGGGAAAAGTATATATGCCTATTATCTGATAGGGATGTCTCAGGCGATACATGCCAATCCCTGAATGATTTTCTGATTGATATAGAGCATATAGTTAAGTAAATGACCTTTTGACATCTCGTTGTCACAAAGGTTGGTATATTTTCTCGATACAATATGGTTAAATCAGTAGTTAAAAGGTAATTTAAAATGTTCTCATATCTGCTGCGGGGTTCTTACTATTGCATATTATATGATGCGCGTTGGCATCACTACCAATGATCAGTGGCCATCCTTTCAAACTGCAGTAATCCACTAATCGTTTCCACATTCTTGATAGTGGCGGTTTTAGAGAATCGACTTGCATGTATGCTGATCAAATCACCATGGCCTGACGTCTCCCTCTTCTTTGGTGTTCGATTTTAATCACTACTAGGTCTTTGGTACAGAACCTAGTTAAACATATATAATCAATATCCCTTCTAATATAAATCGCTGCCCTAGGATTATCCTTAATTCTATTATCGATTATGGAGCCGCATTTCTGACTTACACCCTCTACTTCTATCTTTTAGCTCTAATGTTCTTGAATCAGGGCAAAAGCCATTTGTTTCACTGTGATACGTCTACTCAAGATGGCTGACGCAGATTTACAGGGATGAAGGTTTATTTGGATAAGATTCAAATCCGAGGAGTTTACACTTTTCATTTATGAATCAGCGTTCTCCCTCGATTACTCCGAAGACAAATGATCAAATGGTTGGTCTAAGTGCCTTTATTTATACACATGGACGACATTCCACTCCCCTGTTTTTAACATGGGGGTCTGGACTGCTAACATCTTCAGGATTGATAGCGTTTTTTCGAAAATACCGGGTATCCAGGCCATAAGTTTTGACGACTTGGAAAGGTCCTTAGAATCGATGTTTTTGATCCTTGTACATTTCCATATTTCCAAACCACCAACAGCGTCGATGAGCCATGATCTATTAGTCACATCTGAGCAGATGACGGCTAGAAAATTGTTTTTGTAAGGGCAGTCTTCAAATTTCTGGATAATATCACTAGATTTTATACCGGCTATCTTAATCTCGAGGGCTGCCTCAATAGACATTGCTTGTTCTGAGTTGAGTTTCTCTTGCGGGAATCCCTTAGATGCAATGGCCTATTCCAGGTGGATTTGGAGTGCGAAAAAATATGTGTCACCTGGGTCAACAAACCTGCCCCTGTTAACACCCCTGTCTTGGGTAGGGTGCTGCCATCGGACCGAGCCGTTCAGGAGTCCCCGGTTGAGAAATTACTTCACCTTGTAACCAAAATTGTTAGCATTGCTATCTCTTCCTGGAAGCACATCTCTACTTTATCTTCTTAGAGGTCTTCCTGGGCATATATTCACGTCAGCATGCGCCTTGTTTATGGGACTATTTAAAGTTTCATTCCCAGCAATACTACTTGAAGTGCTAGAAACCGCATAGGTCACTTGTTGGTTTAAAGGAGATTTAACCTCTTCATTGGTTTCCATTTCCTCGGGAGAATTAGTATTCATCAAGGGTGTCATTGAGGACTCCTCTCTCTGTGTTGTTTTATTGTTTTTTGAATCGTTCAAATTCATGTTGTTCTCACGCGTACCTAAAGAAAAATTGGCCCGTCTCCACAGAGCCCCGTTTGTAGGGATAAGGTCAAATGCACTGGGAGGTAGGGCGGTATCCCAGTACATTGTTTGAAGATACTATTCCCTGGTACCATTCATCCTTCGGCACGTAGTTAACCTCTTGGATTGGAATTTTTCTTCCGGGACCATCCGTGGACCATTGACCGCGACTGCTTATAACCGTAGTTAGCAGAAATTCACGGTACCGGAACCCTGTATCCACAACCCTATTCACGCGCTCGGTGGGTTGGTCAACGATCCGAGGCAGAAATCTTAATATATATAATCTTTATCCAACAAAATGTCAATAGCCCCCAGTAGCAACGCGGTAAATCACACCTATGGCTACGTCTCACAACCGTGAGATGGGTGGTCATAGGCAACGACAGGCCGGCGAAACACTCGTGTGTCTTGAGGACACGAAGCGACCCAAGGATGACAGCTTTCTGCATCCATCTCGCAAGTGCCTTGGCATATTTTTGGCACGCGGGTATGGCTTTAAGGTTACGAACCAGTGATAGTTTCGCACCTCCGAGAGCACCTATCACAAGGACAATTACTTGTACCGAATATTTTGGGTACAGTCGTTGTAGCTCTCTTTTAAGGTCTTGATACCTCTCCTCTTTTTCTTTCTCCTTTGCAGTGATGTTGTATTCGGACGGAGCCGAGAATTCGATCACGAATATAGTTCGTTTCTCGAAGTCTTGGAGAACAATGTCAGGCCTCGAGTGCGCAACGGAGACTGCTGCCCGAAAATCGTAGTTCCAGAAAATTTGGCACTTATCGTGTCGGACAATCGACTCTATCTCCTTTGGAGCGTTCGGCAGGGCAGGGTCGCGGCCAACACCGTAAGAGCGACAAAGATGGTAATAAAGCACTCTAGTAAAGCACAAAAAAGCATTATGTCTATAGATATACGTCGTTCCCGCGTGGGTCGGACACCCTGATAGTATGTGTTCTAGGTACTCAGCGTGTGCATGACACGCTCTGCAACTATCACTGGGAACTTCTTGACATAAAATGCGCTCACGGTATGCTAAGGTGGAAATGACACCGTCCTGGCATGCGAAAATAAAACCCTCTGTACCTGAATCAAGCCCTGATGATTTGAGGAAAGCAAAAGTTTGCTCCTTCGACAAGGACTGTTTTTCTACATTTCTGTGAAAGTTTCCGTGCATTTTCTTGTCGAGTAGCTCTTGGTGAAAATTTTCAATCTCTGCTTTCTTCACTTTGGTTTTTAGAAGTGAAGCATCTAGATGAAGTAATGCACTTTCCTCACTTCTGATGTTAAAATTCAGGCCAAGGGTCTCGGCCGCTTTCTCCGCGGCTTTGTGAAGGAACGCTCCTTCGCCAATCATCTCGTGGTTCCTGACCATCTTTAGGAGAGGATCTCTGCCATTCGCAACGATGTAAGCTGTACTTAGAACAATCCGGTTATGAAAACACTGGAGATTCAGAAGTCCGCGTCCGCCTTGACGGCGTGAAATATATAATCACGGAACTGACGAATTGATATTCAAGCTTTTATGCATATGCATGATCTTACGTGTAATGACATCAAGGGCCTTAAGCTCGTTCTTCGTCCATTGAACTACCCCAAACGAGTAGAGTAGAACCGGGACGGCAAGCATGTTAGTCGCAGATAGCTTGTTCAACGCCGACAGATTGGAAGACCAAATCTGTCGAAGAAGATGCTTGTATCTGCTTCGGAGAGACTCCTTCACTGATGTTACCATCCAGGAGAATTTCGTAGTGCGAGAGATAGAGGCAAAAGTGTGATGCAAAAAAACAAAGGGCTCATGGTATCACCTTGAAAGACGCCCCTCTGGAAGGTGACGTTGTTCGTTGTCACACGATAATTTCTAGATGAGATAGTAAATCTAGTTTTCCAAAGAGGCATCAATCTCTCTATGCATCTCACTATGTGTGGATGTACCTTCAAGCTTTCCAACAGACAGATGATAAGTCTATGAGAGGTTGAATCGAAAGCTTTCCGATAGTCAATCCAGGCCATTGACAGGACGCGCTGATGGGCTGCAGCGTCTTTACAGACACACCTGTCAATCAGCAGGTTCTCTCGACAGCCTGCTACACCTTTTTTCGAGCCACGTTGTTCGTACATCTCTCGCCATACAGGCTCAATTCGTCGAACAATCCTGTTGTTGAGGACAGCTGTAAAGATCTTATACAGCGTGTTCAAACAAGTTATTGGCCTGTAATTCTCTGGGTTGGACAAGTTGCCTTTTTTTGGCAGGAGTATAGTGCGTCCTAACACCAGCCACTGCGGAATGGGCGTCTCCGACTTTAAATATGAGGTGAATATGCGGGCCAAATGTTGGTGTGTAAAAGTAAACTTCTTCCACCAAAAGTTCTTGATACAATCTGGTCCAGCAGCGGAAAAGTTCTTCGTGTTTCTAAGTGCTTTTTTCACCTCTTCGGCAGTGATTGATGGACATTCCTCCTCAGATTTTATGAGGTTGTCGCAAAACTCCTTGAAGCGGATGATATTTTCAGTATCTTCTTTCAACTCTAGTGTTTTCGGGATCTTGTACACCTCTCTCCAAAAAGTCTCTACCTTCTTGGGCTTGGGTGGATTTTTGACAGAAACAGGTAGATCGCTGAAGAGGCGCGATGGGTCAGCGAGAAACTGTTGATTCTCCCTGATCCATCTCTCCCTCTTCTGTATTCTCCTCCTTGCGTCAGATAACAGCCGTATTTTGTCAACAATATGCTGCTAAGATCCTTAGTTCTTGGGCGAACTTTCGAACCCTTTTGCCCCTTTCCAGAGGGGCATCTTTCAGGGCGATACCTTAAGCCATCTCCTCTTTTGCATCACACTTCTGCCACTATCTCTCGCATTACGCAATTCCCCTGGGTACCTCTGCGGCGAGACTAATAATCGAGAGCATAAGGTCACTAGTGTATTTTATATGGATGACCTGTAAATCTATCCTTTTGAGGCACATTAGCTTCCGAATGTTTTAAGTATCATCAAGAGGTACACAGGAGAGGTTGATATGAACTATGGATTGGAGAAGTGTGCCAAGATTCATCTGAAGCGGGGACGAATTGCTGTTGTTTCCGAGGAGCCTGAACTCGTGGATATGAGTGCTATTCGACACCTTGACATTGAAGAGAACTACCTATACCTAGGTGTACGTTATAGCCATATTCAGGATATATAATTAGTGAAGGAGGCTCTCTGCAGCAGATGCAAGCATCTCCTTTGACAGATTTAGCCTTCAAATCTGTCGGCGTCAAACAAGATCATCTCCACACGTAACATCTCCACGCGTAAGATTATGCATATGCAGAGGATCTTGAATATCAATTCGTCCGTTGCATGCTTGTACATCCCACGCAGTCAAGGCAGGCGAGGACTTCTAAATCTCCAAAGTCTTTATAACCGAATTAAGCTTTGTACAGCTCACATCGTCGCAAATTAAAGCGATATACTCCTGAAAATGGTCAGAAATCACAAGAGGACTGGCAAAAGTGCGCTCCTTTACAAAGCCGCGTAGCATGCGGCCGAGAAACTTGGTCTGGATTTTAACATCAGGGTAAAAGAACTGCATCACTTCCTCTATATGCCTTATTTATAAAGGCCTCAAGAAGAAAATTCACGGAAAATTTTACTGAAATGTAGAAGATTAGTTCTTGTCAAAGGAGCTAACGTTTGCTTTCCTCAAATCATCCGGACTTAACTCAGGCGCAGAGGGTTTCATTTTCGCATGCCAAGGCGGTGTCATTTCCACCTTACTATACCGTAGACTTATGTTACGTCAAGAAGTTCCCAACATGCACATCTTGAGTATCTAGGACACATACTATACAGGTGTCCTACTCATGCGGGAACGACGTATCTCTAGACACAATGTAGCCCTGAGAGTGCTTTACTACCATCTTTGTCGCTCTTGCGGTGATAGCCGCGACAGTGCTCTGCTGAACGCACCGAGTGAGATAGAGAAAATGGTCGGGAACGAGGTAACTACGTGTTACAGACAGGAGTCTTTATTACCCACTGGAGGCCTGACATCGTTCTCCATTACTTCGAGAAACGAACTATATTCATGATCAAATTCTTGATTTCGGGTGACTACAACATCACACAGTCAGGGAGGAGAAATATCGAGACCTAAGAAGGAAACTTTTTATCGCTAGTCTGTAACCTCGAAACTATATCCGCGTGCTATAAACATGTTGAAATACTTGCGAGAGCAGTTATTCTTGTATCGCTCCATGTCCTTAAGACAAACGAGGGTTTCGCCAGACTGTCGTTTTGATTTCTTCGTGCCCTGTGGCCACCTATCTCACGGTCGTGAGACATCGTAAGGTGTGATTTACTGCGGTTCTACTGGGAGCCAGTGACATTCTCATGGATAGCATTTGCTCCCAGGGAGACCCTTTGGTGGTTCTTTAACCTAATTTATATATGTAACGATTGAATAGAAACAGTTGCACTCTGGACACTGATGCATTAAAATGTCTTTACGTTAGGAGAGATTTCATGAGCAACAAGATATTTTGCGCACTTGCTAAAGGTGGGGAAGCGATTCAACAAAAGCATAGCTTACTAAAATTCGATAAAGAAACAGTTGAGCAGACATAAAATGATACTTTCAAGCCTATCATTATACCACTTGAGAAAATAATACATGTATTTAAGATTGTTAAAAGAATTGATCCAGTAAAGAACTAAGTCAAGAATTAGGTCAAAAATGAAGAGAAGAATGAACCTGAAGAAGATTTTCAGCTGGAAGATGATGCTGAAACTTCATTCAAGTTGATACTTTTGGTTTTGAATGCTTAAAAAAATGGTGGTAAACTCGGCAGAAAGAAGAAGGATGACATGTTCATCATTTCTAAAGAGGTGCTTCATACAATTAGGATAGAACTTTACATACAAGTAAAATCGTTTTATCTTCTAATTTTGAAGATAGATTTATTATAAGGTTTTAATTGAGAGTAATGCCATGCGATCTTTTAGGACCACGAAATGATTCTGTTGCTATAGAGTTAACAAAAACATACAGAGTCAAGCTGAGATAAAGGCGCAAACGTATTTTTCGTAAACCAATAGAGAAAAGAGTCTATCTTCAAACAAATGACGATGCACTGTACGAGCTCTAGTATCTATAGGTTTTTCCTCTTCTGTATTGTTATTTACAGCGGGGGGTTGGTAACTTTTTAAAAAAGTGACAATCAATATGTCAAAAAAGTACAACTGACGTGAATTTCGAAAAATTGGAAGTGGAAGTGAATATGCAAAAGTTACTAACTAGAAATTGTGCAGATGCGGGCAAAGTACAATTTTTTCTTGAAGTCTTAATTACCATTTAGTTTATTATAAATCATATATTATTTGGAAGAAAGAGTTTTTACGATCGTGAATATGTATATCAATATCTCAGATGTGAGTAACTTCAAGGTTCAAAGTCCTAGATATTTGCCCACATGTATATGTTTTTATTATAATTGTAAATAAATATTGATTTCGCTAGTATGTAATTCATGTCGTTTCTACACTTCTTGTGATGCAATGCTGTGTCTACTCTCCCAGAAAATTTGCTTCCTTCTTCTTCCAAATGAGAAGGGTGAGCAAGCAGGAAATCGCCAGTCTGGATCAATCACCCTCTTCATTAATTGCGTGCGGGTCGTCATACGTTATTCCCGAGGGAGACTTAGAAATCGATCGCAAAACCTCCCTATAGCTATAGCGGTAACATGCTCGTTTGCTCATTTTTGTTCCTCACGAAATAGGCAACTAGGCTCGAATTGGACCAGCAGTCGCGAGGATTTAAATTTATACTTGGCTGTGCTTGTCAGTCGTTTCGGATTATTAAAATCCACGTCGCGTGGCTTGTTAATAACGCGATTCACACAAGCTTTTGCTCAATGGATATCCCGATCTCGGCTCTCACTCAAAATGCGATACAAATTCTTTTTCATAAAACTTCTTTCAACATTAAATAATAAAAATAACAAAAATATCCGTAATCCTACTCAAATTGCTCTTAAAGCTTTAAAGATTTTCAATTTATTTCCCTTTTCTTCATTTTAATTAAAAAATAATTAGTAAACAATAAAACAACTGTTTATAAGCTTTCCAGTTGACAACTGAGCAGAAAGGAACACTTAAATTTTTTGGTATACCTTTTGTATATATAGTTTGATTCAAAGTACGTTGTTCTGGCTTCTAATTTACCTAAACGAGTCTAAAGGGAACAAACTATAACGATGTTAAATACTTTGCTCGTGAAACACAGTTGTAAAACTTAATTAAAAGCACTGATGAATTACCGTTTCGTTTACTGCAGACCTTTTAATGGCACGTTTTTTCATTTTTCCACCTAATTCCAACTCATTGTCTCTCTCTGTCTCTTTCGTTCTTTTTTAATACGAGTTTTCTATACAACGCTCGAAATCACATGAAGAAATCTAACCCTCCTTTCCCCTGTCGTAAAAGAGGGGTGGCTAATAACGTCCGACGTTACTCAACGGAACTTCCTCTTCGAAAACGAACGAGTGAACCAACGAACCGTGCCACCAGTATCTCGTACGATCTGACAAAATGTTCGTCTCGATGATGTAGTACACGTATCAGTGAATCCATCAGATGCTAGACGTCGCGAAAGAAGATGAAACATATTGCAGTCTTATTAATCCACATGAAATCGACAGTATACCGTCAAACATGGTAATTTCGGACAAGTGGGGTTAATCCGGACATTTCTAAATTGATAGTTTAAATTTTTGAAGGGGGCTTCAACCAGAATCTAAAAAATGTCCGAAATTACCCCTTTTACGGTATACAACGGTTATAATTAATTTTCCACCTTTAGGACGTTGGGAAAGACTCGACTCGAACCGATCAAGATCAGCTCGACTCGATTAAGCTCAGCTCGACTCGATTCGAAACCTAACAAAACTCAACTCGACTTGTTCGAACTTCGCGTTTACTGCACACCCTTAGTTCTTGTATCATTTAAACCCATTTTACAATGAAGTCAGATATGCGAAAAACTTGCAGACCATTTACCATCTTCTAAAACTTCCTAAATTAGAGAAATTATGCCCTTCTCTAGATTGAAATCAAATAACTTGCACTGATTGAAATAGTACAATTTGGCCTGATTCAAATTAAAGGATAATCTATAAAACATTACAATATGAAAGTCTCTAGTTTTCTACTCATACCTGAACCTACAGAAAACAACTCTACTCCTGAACTTAGAAAAGGATCAAATTCCAAATCTGAATCGTTTACATAATTTATAAATTTAATAAATCCCTCAATTTTTAATTATATCTTCTCTGATTTGAATAATATCTAAGATAAATTTAGTTTAAGCTTAAAGTTTCACTAGGTACTACTGAATATATGTAAAAATTGTAAAATTAAGATTTATTGTATTATTAATTGTATTATTGTCTAAAATAAAAAATTCTTATTACGCGCTGCGTGTGCGGCTCTTCGCGCCAAGTTAGAGTGCGCCTAGGATGCGCGGGTACACTCACGCGCTTCGCGCTCAGTTTTGTACGTTTAATGCGTGCATTTTAACTACATTCTTCCAAATATCATAAATATAGTATCTTAAATCGATAACTGGGATTTAAACCCCTAAGGAACTACAGTAATAAATTGGACCTCAAATTGTTTTTCCATTTGTTGTTGCAGAAGGTTCTCAAAGCACCTGCGGCTTTGGCGAGTGCATTCTCATTGTGACACTCGCGCTTCGCGCTCGATAATAAGGTTGTAGAGATGGTTCTCTTTACAAAATAAAACTATGTAGACAAAATTGAACGGCATATAAGAAGTAGGTATGTTTTTTCATATAATGTTAATGAAAAAATACAATTTTTTTAAAATTCATTAATAGAGACATTAAGCCGCAGGCTGTGATTCCGTTCATTCAAACTTCAGTTCTAAGACAACTCTACTACTCGTATGAATAATTAATCTAGAACATTATCAATTTGTGTCTAATTGGAAAATTTCTTGAAGATAGTTTGTGAATATGGTTAAAATCTACTAAGAATAACGATTAAAACTCGTTTTATCTATCAAAAAAAGATTTCTTTCTATTTATTTTTTAATTTTCAAAATGTTGAGAAACATATAACTTTTATAATTTTTATCGAAACTGAAAATGACATTAGGATAATTTGCTAGTCTTTTCTTTGTGTACCAGAAACTTTGTCGAAAATTTCTGAAACTCTTGAAAAAAATTTGAATCAAATTTTGAAAATGCTCTAACTTTTTGAATTTTGTTCTAATCGAAAAATTGAATTTGAATAGTTTCGAAATATATTTAATATCTAGTGAAAATCTTAAAATAAATTTCTTAATCTATCAAAAAAATAATTTTTTTTTATTTTTTTTTTAATTTTCAAATATTTGAAAAGTATATAACTTTTTGAATTTCGATGTAAATGAAAAAATCCATTGCGATAATTTGCAAGACCTTTTTTCATTAACCAGAATCTTTGAAATAAATTTCTAAAATTCTTTTAAAAAATTTTGTTTAATTTTAAAAATGCTCTAAATTTTTTTATTTTGGTGGGAAATATCTGGATCTGGAACTTGACCTTCATTTTGGGACCCAAAAAAAGTTTATCAAAAGATGACTCGATTCGACAAATCCTTCAAAAGTCAGCGTGGCTACAACGTTCAGGTAACCATACAGACATACAGAAAGACACCGAAAAATGTTTATGATTTTTGATTCTCTGAGTGCCGAAAGATAATGAAAAGTACGGAAAATGTTTAAAACCATCACAAGTCAACTCTGTTAGATTTTAAGGTGCCTTTTACTTGATTAGGTGGCATTCCTGCAATTTCATTCATTCCGTTTCCTTTTATATTTTTTCGATATTAATTTTAATAATGTAAAATTTTTCAAATAACTTTTCATTTATTTAATTTTGATCAGTTACATATGGTTATATATTTATAACATTGATAAGCTTTTGTATTACTTTCCTATCTCTGTGGTTATTACAGTGGATTGAAATGAAATAATTTTGTTACATGCGTAATATGAATTCAAAGAAACTTTGATAAATTCATCATATAAATATTAAAAATGTTTGAAAGATTTAATTTTTTATAATTTTTTATCAAGAAACTTCAAGATTCTTCCCGATTTTGGAGATTATTTAATTATGTTTCACTTAATTATATTTTGTTTAACAAAAGAGTAGGGCACTCGAGTCATCCTATTTAAATGAAACTAACACGAAAATGTTCACATTAAATATGTTAGTTAGTCGGAAGATAATATCAGATAGGGAGAGTGGAAATTATGTTTATGTTTTTAAGTTTTTGCAACTTTTCCTACGGATTTGACCAAGCATATTGACAGATATTCGAATTCTGCTTTAACTTGAAAGCAGAAATATTGATGTGGATCTGGCGGGGTTCTGGCCAGTTTCACCCTTCTAGTTTTGCCCTAGTCAAGAAAACTAGTTAGAAATTGACAAATGCGTTACGATTTTGCAGGTTAATACCGTGTATTAGAAAAACTGGACAATACCTTATATAAATAAAAAACTTGTTGTATGTGGTATCAAAAGTCTTAGATTTTCATACTATTGCGAAAAAATATGTATTGAAACTAACGTATACTAGTTCCCTTTATATAATTGTATACTATACCTCACCTTCAATGGAAATGTCATTCTTTCTGTGTTTGGCAAGCTTAAAATAGTTCATTTTTAAATACATAATTTTAAACCTCTTTATCTTCTCATAAATAATCAAGTGTGGAAAAATCGAGGATTTCCTCAGTTTTATACGATCTGAGGTTTTGACAAGGAAAACTCTTTACATCTCCATTACGAAAAATATCTTGCCTTCATATCCCATGGCCCATAAAAGTCTTTCAAAAAGAAATACAAAAAATACAAAGTAAGTTCAAAGTAAATAAAATTAAAGTTACAACACAGGAAAAAATAACCCATTGAAAAGGCGACTCCGTGAATTGCGCATCTGTCATTTGCAGATTGAGATTTTTAAAATGAATTGGTTTGCCACTATGTGAATCGGTCAGTTTCTCGAACGGCTTCGAATCTGCAATGTACTACAATGTCCATTTCAAGCAAAGTCGTATTGAATCGGTTTACCTCTTTTCGAATGAGATCGATTTTTTTCAGGTGGGGCTTCCATATTTCACATAATTTTTAAATTTTATAAATTATTGATAGATTAAGAGAAATCATACGCAAGGCTACTTGATTTCTTTTGCTATTTTAGTTCTAGAGGATGTGAAGGCTTTTGTGGCTTATAAGCCTGTCAAAAAAATAATAACGAGTAAAATTCTGTTAAAAACCAATCGGCGGCAATCTGGAATTCCAGTGACAGATAACAAATAATAAAATAACAAAATACGCTATGCAAACTACTTCGAAACCCATTCGAAGCAAGTGAATGGATTTTTGTTTCCTGGAAAGTTACTGAAAAATATTAACTAAGGTACCCGTGTGGAAAAATTTTGGGGAACTGATCGGGCCCAAATTAGTCCGTCTAATTGCTAATGTGGTGCTAATTAGACGGGCTAATGTGGTGCTAAATAGAACTGTAACGTTTTTATACTGCTTAGGACTAGACTAGACGCGCTAATTGGGTGCTAAAGTGAGTTACTAATTGGCGGCTATTGAGCAGATATAATCAGAACAAAAATTTGTGTTTTAGAAATTGTATTTGTATTTAAACTTACGTAAATTCGAAGACAATGTTTTATAAACATTAAATGATCTTAATATTTTTAATTTTCCGTGTTAGTTTTTTTCGCTTGTCTCAATAATATGAATCCTTCCCAGTCTTTTGCATTTGCGATGGTCGTTCCTAAATCTTTAAAGAACTTTTTTTCGTTGAGCTCAATTTTCCCGCTAGAATTGTAGATAGATGATAAAACATCTGTGATAAAAATATAATTATTATGAATAAAAACGATGCCAAGTAATAATTGGAAGGAACAAAAATTAGAACAAAAATGTAAATTAGGAAAAAAAACATTGGGACAAACATTTTTTCGGAAAAATATTAATTACCTTGCATAATTTTGCAAAACTTAGTGTCTTTGAAAACCAAATCCTTTTTTTCAGTCTTTTTTTGCGCCGTGTACTGCATTACAACGTTTTGCGATAAATACTTCCTGATAATGTTTCTTAGAGTCCTGGTTAAAATGTTATCTGCATCAATCAGACTCTTTATAGTTCCCCTCTGAAAAGAGTAAAATAAGTAAAAAGTTGTTATTCCATATTTTATATATACTTTATTCTCATTTAAAAAAATTTGAATTAAAAGTAATATACTTACAAAGGCACTCCTCATCTTATGATCACTTTCAAGCAGATTGTCGACATGTCGAGCATGTTGTTGACACTTAGAAAATTTTTTGATTATGGGAGTCTAAATAGCACCAGTACGGGAACCCTATTAGACGGTCTAGATTAGACGGACTAGATTCGGCCCCAATTGGACTTAAGTCTGCCCCAAAATTTTTCCACACGGGTACGTTAAAAGGTACTTATTTGAAATAGTAACTAAGTTACCCTACAGGTTATGATTAATATAACTTTTTAGTAACTTAGTTACGTGTTACAAGTTACCACCCAACACTACTTTCACAGGGAGAAGACTTTTTGTTGTGAAAAGCACGTGTTGGGTTCCAACTCTGCTGTCTTTATATTGATTTTTCTCCCTCATGTAAGAATCAAGCGTGTAAGGCACATTTTCTCTTGGTCTTATGGGTGGTAAAAGTAGATAGCAAATCCATCGAATTATAATGTTATATGTGAAAATTGGAACTATATATGTTACTACAAGAGTTCCTCCAGCAATATTTTTCATATATTATTGATATTTATAGACGAATGATCATTAATTTTAAGTATTTTATTATTTGTAAAAGTAGTAAAAACTAGAGTTATAAAAAGTTATAATGTTCAAATCTATGGATTGTCAATACACCAATTTGGACTTAGAAGCAATGAATCGAGAGGACAAACTGCTTGACGTAAAATAAAAACATCCACTCGGAGCATTGGGCTCCATTCGAACAGTAAAGCAGTCGGATTACGACCGTCTTGTACCAAGGATGTATTTTCCGCCTTCAACCAAAGGGACTTTCAGAGGAAAGCTGCTTTCAGTTTTCTATAATGCCTGATCCCATTGTTTTCTTGTCTCTTCTCCAACTGGTTTTACGATTTTGGCAAATCGCACAAACGAGAATTACTTTTTTTCGAACTTTAATGAAAAGAGTGGGAAGAATTGATGAATATTTTTATTATATTCAAGCTTGCAGGCATCGTTTTCGAAAGCATCAAAAGTTTATCAGAACTTTTAAAAAAAAGTTTAAAAACCGAAAAGTACCATTTGTTATGTTTTGTTAGGCTGATTAGTACCTGAACAGGGCCAGACGAGACCTTCCAGGCTAGATAAGATTAGGTGGACTGATGTAAAATCTCATGAATTTTGAGGAACAGAGGAATAGTCAACTTTAAAAATTTTAGAAAAATGAATAAACTGAGGCAAGTAGCTTACTGTTGAAGAAAAGTGAAATGCTTGCAGTAGCTTTCTGAAATTATCGATATTGTAGCTTTAAAATCCACTTAATGTCAAATTTTTTCAATCCCATAATCCATGTGGATTAGGGGTGTTCAAAAAAAAAGGAAATCCGAACCTCAACTTGAATCTTCGATTGTTTTGTTCCTTTTGGATTCAAAATAAACCTCCTGGAAGGAGAAATAAATTGGATAATATTTAGAGGTTGCTCATCGTGAATTTGTCTTTTTTCAACTGAAAAATCTTTTTTTTCCAAAAACGTTCAATCATAACGCAAAATTTGTAGAGAATATAAAAGATGCATCTCATTAAAATTTGTATAAAAAAGCTTTACTCATCTATCAACGTACTAAGAGGTCTTTAACCCTCCGTCTACAGGCAGGGGCTTTTAAGGCACAGACAATTTTTTAAACTGGAATATCCCGTTTACAGGAAAAGAATTTGAATAAAAAAGTTTGTAAAAATTACCATTAACAACAATTGAATCATGTAGTAAATGCTTTAAGTAACCCTGAATTTTTACAGTTTTTTTTAAGGCCAGAAACAGTTCAAAAACTGACTCAGGCTTAAAAGACCCTGTCTGTAAACGGAAGGTGGGAAAAAGAAGTCTGTGAACGGAGGGTTAATACACATTTAAATTATTTTTAGGTCCTTGAAAACCACACTATGAACATATTTTTCAAAAATAGTGATTTTGCATATTTTTTAATTTTAAATATCTCACAATTTAAAGTTAACTCTTTCTATGATCTTTTACAATATTTATATCTTTTCTTTTTCTACTTTCGATGTTGTGAGAGATTCTGCATAGCTGGCTGTGAAATAATAGAAAGCTTTATTCACTCCTTACATAAAGGTATTACATAAATATCACAGAAACAGTTACCTTTAAATTGTGAGATGTTTAAAATTAAAAAATATGCAACATTACTATTTAAAAAAAAATTTCTTCATATGAATTTTTTTCAAGGACCTAAAAATAATTCAAATGTGTATTAAAGACCTCGTAGTACGTGGATAGATGATTAACGCTTCTTTATAACAATTTTCTTCATATATCTCCTTAGCTATGTATAATTTCAATAAAACTTATGTACAAAAAATAATTATTTTAATGAGACGCATCTTTTATATTCTTTACAATTTTGCGTTATGATTTACCGTTTTTGAGAAAAATTGATTTTTCTGTTGAAAACAGACAAATTCACGATGAGCGACCTCTAAATATTATCCAATTTATTTCTCCTTCCAGGAGGTATATTTTTAATCCAAAAGGAACAAAAAAATCGAAGATGCAAGTTGAGGTTCGAATTTTCTTTTTTTTTGAACACCCCTAATGTATATTTTTCTGGAGAATTACCCTTCGCATCTTTGCGTTCTGCAATGCTACTAAGTGCAAGTTTTCCTAAATTTCCAACGATTCGCGGAACTGCTCCATAACTGAAATGAATTCTCTTGAAGCCAGGCGGAACAGTACGTGAAGCGCGACAAACTCGCATCAGTTGGTAATCGTATTAAAAGGGGGTGCTGCTCTAAGATCGAAACTTCGAAGCTATGGCTGCGCTTTAGAGAAAGTAGAGAAAGAGAGAACTTAGGGGTGTGAAGGAAAGCGCAAAGGAAGAGGTAAGGAAGAGAGAAAGTGTATACTTCGAGAGTCCTTAGGAGAATTCCACCACAACTAAAGTACCAAAGTTTTATCCAGCGCGTCCGACAAAGCGTTAATCCCTGAAACGAGTCAGTAAAAAGCTTTTTGTCCTTTACAAAAAGGTCGAAATTCCCTCAATCGTCTTAAATACGAGTTCCGGTATGGCAGATAATAGTCGCTGTGGCTGTATCAGGTAGTGTTGTAGTGCTGAGAGCTGAGAGCTTTTACTTTCTCTGACATTAAGTCAAATGAAAAAAGTTTTTTTTATCACCGAATTTCTTGCCAGAGAGCCGTCAGCTCTCGACCCGTTTCAGTTACTGAAATACTGATTGCTATTTTTTCTTTTCTTCAACCTGACCTTCGGAGAAAGGTCCTCTTGTGACAAAAGGATGTTTCTTGACGTAAATTGAATTTCCTCTTAAATTTAAGGTTAAGAGGATTTTCGTTTGTCTCTACATGGATCCTTTTGCAGAAAAAATTATTCTTATGCGACTAACTTTACCTAATCTTGCAGCCAAATAATTTTGTTTGTGTACAAAATATATTCACGCTGTTCGAAACAAAACAGGCAAGAGGACGATGCTTTTCTTTTAAAACAACTTTTTCTCAGAGTTCATTTTTCCCTTCCTCTGTTTAGTTTTTTGGATGGTAGCATTTTGATATCTTATATATAACTTGCATCTTTTATTTTATTATTTTCCCTTGAGGTTTCCCCTTTGCATAAAGGTTAAAAAAATACGTATTGTAAGATTTTAAGACCTCAAAATCTAATAGAAACACAGAAAAAAGGGTTTTAATTTTCTTTCTATGCTTTTTATGTTTATGTTTCACCCAAAAATTTGTGAAAGCTATATTACTTTTTTTTAAACGGAATTGCAAAATTCAACTACTATCGGCGCAAAAATTATAGGCATCTGCCTTTGAAGCTTAACAG
>CAKNYM010051067.1:171018-234517 GCA_932195095.1 Andricus curvator
TTGCAGCTTTCAAATGACTATTTCCTTATTACTCTAGCATTTTTTTTTGGCTGAGCTGTTAAGCTTCAAAAGCAGATGCCTATAATTTTTGCGCCGATAGTAATGTATATTTCACACACAAAATAGAACGAAAACACCAATTACACAGATCAAAAATTATATATTCGTAATGTAGATAAATTTTAGAACTTAACTAGGCTCGCAAGTTTGAGCGCGCCTAGGGCGCGCGACTGTTGGATCTCGCGCTTCGCGCTCGATCATATATTTACATCGCGTACAGTACGATTTGAGTATGATTTGATATGAGTATGATTGCATCAGATTGGGTTCCATTTTCTTAGGGATTTTCTTTTTTTCATGAAGGAAGAAGAATTTCCAAAACTTATACAAATAATTCAAATATATAAAAAAATTCCCCTGAATTTTGTAATGGTGCCTGCAATTTTCATATGCTAAAAACTTTTAAATCCAGATATAGCCTAATTTCTCCTCCTGTAGTAGTAACCCGATATGAATGAGAATCACTAAAAGCAACATATTCTAAGTAAGTTCTAGTGTTATATAATTGCATGGATGAAACTCAGCAAATAATTTGATGCTTGTTACAGTTACACTGATGCATTATTCGAAGTAGAGACTAATTTTATCAACGTCAACTTTCGAGTCTGGCAGTCGTTACCGCGTCCAGAATTCGGAATGGTTTCATTGTGAGTCTCGTGGCTCGGAAACACGCTGGTTTGATGTCTCAGCTTAATTGGAGTGTTACATACTCCGTTTTCCCTCAGTCTTCCCTACTCGCAGGTCGGAAGCTCGTAGTTCGTCTCTGGAATTGTCACGAGTATGAGGCCACATCGTCATTGCCATAGGGTAGTGCTGGGCGCGGAAGCCCATTCAATTCAACCCTTCGGCAACTCGACACCGTGCCACGTCGCTAGACTAATTTATGCGATGCATCAGCATTGATGCGACACGATACCGGCCGCCAATTCTTATACCACCGAGGTACGTAAAATCCTTCCGTTTTCAAAACCATCAGCTGTGCTAATTTAGTGATTTCAGACAAGTTTCTTGCTTCACGTTATTCACTATAAAATGTTACCCATGCTACGCATTCATTATGGAAAAGGACTAATTGCGAATTCGCGCAACGCGCTCTCAATATGTGGATTGTGGGTTGCATCTCAAATATTGATCGTGTTAATTAGTGTGGCACTCACACAGTTAGTAAATTTTGTTTGAGTCTACTCGGCAATTTCATTTCAGAACATTTGAGAATTTAATTAAATTAGGAACTTTCACTTACTCACACATAATTAGTACTCAAATTTCATGTGCGATGTTTTGAAAATTCAAAAGGGCTAATAAGCAGTAACATGATTTTCATTATTTGTAAAAAAAGTATTTTTCAAACAATTATCAGTCTGAGAATGTTGGTTTAAGTTAATTTGTTTACACATCAGAATACAAACAAACAAAAATCGGAAAAATTAGGAAACATGTTTAAGCAGCATTTACAGTTCAAATGACCTAAAAAAGTCAAATTTTTGAAAACTTTGGGAGTTTGGGTCCCGATAATGTGACCCTTGACAAGTCAAATTTGCGGCATATAACACTTGTAGCAAGTCAAGTGTTCCCACCTAAAATTATTGTTTTTTTTTATCATGTTGAAACTTGACCAAATTATAGTCCTAGTGGACCTATATTAATTCACCAAACCATAGGACATTTATCATCCGGTTGTCAATATACAGGGGCCTGAAGTTTTCACTTTTCCAGGTGCTTTTTCACCTTCAACTTGGCGTTTAGGATTATCCGATTGGACTTTTGTTATGGTTTTTTGGAAAGCTCTTTTTAAGTACTTTCAGACTATCATAACAATTTTTTTTTCATTTGGAATTTTTGTTTGAAAATCGAAATTAAAATTTATTTTTTGAAAAAAACCATATTTAAAAAAAAATCTTTTTAAAAAGTAGCATTTTTTATACTTTTTAAAGTCATGTGGAAAAAAGGGGCTGGAAATAATTTCATGGTCAAATTGAGCTTTTTACGCTCGAGGGGACAACATTCAACTTACGCAGCGCCCGGGAACGAATACTGTTAAGTCGAACTTGCCTCTAAGGCTTTTGACTATTCTGAGATGATTTTTTGTGTTTATGTATATCATATAATCATAACGTGGTCCCCTCGATCATAAAAATCTCAATTTGACCATGAAATTATTTCTAGCCCACTCTTTCTTCTACATGACTTCAAAGAGTGTAAAAAAGCTATTTTTTAAAAAAGAATTTTTTTTTAAATATGGTTTTCTTCAAAAAATCAATTTTGATTTTGATTTGAAAAAAATGTTTAATGAAAAAAAATCGTCATGATAGTTTTAAATTACATGAAAGGAGCTTTCCAAAATACTATAATAAAAGTCCAATCGGATAATCTTAAGGGAAGTTACACTAATGTGAAGGTGAAAAATCACCTGAAAAAGTGAAAATTTCAGGCTCCTGAATATTGACAACCGTTTTATAAATGGACATATGGTTTGGTGAATTAATATAGGTCCACTAGGACTATAATTTAGCCATATGCGGCAAGTAACATTTGCGGTATCTTCCACATCAAATTCGAAAATATGCGGTGAATCACATTTCGGCAATTCATATTGGCTAAATGTTGCATTTGCAGTAGAGAGACGTGGTAAGACTGAACGTCGGGGCACGAGGGACTTTGAAAATAACATCGCTATTTCTTAATCATTTTAATTCCTCTTTGCATACAATAATCTATTTCATTAGAGAAATGATGCTATGAACTCAAGTCTTGAACAATTAGGTTGTAATAGAAAAATGATGCAGAAAACAGTTTTGAAAACAGTTTTGAAAACTAAAGAATCGAAGATTCAGTAACAGGCATATAACGTTTGCAACATTTATTAAAATATTTACAGCATGAAAATTTGATCTTTTGGTACATAAAACATTATTGCATCAAGCAATTATAAAAATTAAACTTGATTCAAGTCCAAAATATATTTAATGTAGGAAACATCTGAGGGATTTTTATTATACCACAGCTATCACTATTTTAATAAAAAGAAGTTTTACTTCTTATTCCATATTTTTAGACAGATGATTATCCCAAAATGATAATTTCACATGGAAGATGTTTCAAAAAATATATTTATTTATCTGGAATAGGCAGAATGAGCGCTCTTTTCCTGCCCGCGGAGCGGCAGTAAAGTAGCACTTATTGTACCGCGACGAGCGGCACGTAAAGTGACAGCAAGGAGGAAGAAGTGAGTGAGAAGTGAAAGAAAAGTGAAAGAAAAGAGTGAGAAGAATTTATTTTAAAACTACGTTAAACTACGAAGTGGATTTTGGACTTATAACGTCGCCCCACCCGCGTGCGTGCGCGGTACAATCAAGCGCCATTTTACTTCCACTCTTTGGGCAGATAAATTCGCGGTTATTTTGCCTATTTCAGATAAATTATCCTCTGGACCGCGGCCTTGGTACATAATCTACTATTATATACTTGAAAGCCTTTGATTCTTCCTTATTTTTATCTGAAACAATATAATAACCTTGAGGTCAAACTAATTTTTCATTTTTATATATTCCTCTAGATCCCAAACGTTAATTTTCCCCGAAATTTCCCGTAAAGCACAATATGCACAGAATTTCTAACCCACTGACATAATCTGGAAAAAATCACAGAACTTTCAGAAACTATTAAAAAAAGAATTAATTACAGACAAAATGATCATTTCCGCAGAATCACCCAATGCGTAAAATACCAAAGAATCCAACAGTCAAATTTTCACATCAGTATGCTATTTCTATTTCATAGAAACCCGTCATCGGTATGGCCCCCGCAGGTTCAATCAAGTGTTTATTCAGTCCAATATTTACCAATGAAAACATGAAAGTTTTTAACTTTCGGGTAGCTCGAAACTGAGTTCTCGAAACTATTTGAGTACTCGAAACCGTTCGATTTCTCGAAGATTTGACTTGAAGTTTAGAGCTTTCAAAATACTCCTAGCAGCAACCCTTTATAATTTAAAAAAGTTTTAAGAAACACGCCAAAAAATAAAATTTCTTTATTCTTTTTCTACATATTATTATTATTATTATTATACCATTAAGCCATTTCCCTTTCGGGGTAGGCGTGACTTTTTTCGGTTGGAAAATAGTGGTATGTATATGGGTATATAGCTATAGAGTAGATAGGTAGGGGTTAAATAGGTATATAGGTGTATAGTTAGGTATATAGGTATATGGTAGATAGGTATATAGGTGTTAGGTATAGATATTTTAGATTGATCTGGAATTCTCGTGTTATTTATTTAAATGACACGTTTATTCCTGCTCCGACCCAGGTTGCTGATCAATCTCTCTAGCGATCACCCCAAGTGAAGAGCCTCACAAAATTGTTATGTATGGTTCCCCACTTGGGCCCCTTAGTTTCCAAGGTCTTTGTTTCAGGCGTCATTCATTCTATTGTCACTTTGTTTACAAACTATTTGTCGCCACACTTTTCTGTCCTGGCATACTACTCTAGCTTCCTTCACGTCCATGCATTTTTTCATGCAGGCTCTCGTGTTTCTATGGCTTCTTATGTCTCTTCGGATTAATTTCTCATTTACAGATTCTAGCCATTCTTTCGGTGGTCTACCTCTGGGCATTCTGCCATTTACTTTACCCTTATACACTTGTTTGGTCAGTCGTTCATCTTTCATTCTTTCAAGATGACCGAACCATCTTAACTGATTTCTTTCCCATGTGTCAACTATTGTCTCTTTTGCACCACATTCTTTGAGGATTGACTCGTTTCGGACTTTGTCCATCAGTGTTTTCCCGCATATTATGCGCAGAGGTTTCATGCCGATCGCGTTAATTTTACTCCTGTCCTTTTCTTGACAGGTCCATGTCTCGCTACCGTATAGTACAGTCGGTACGAATATAGAATTATGTATAGCCATTTTAGCTTTTTTTGAAATTTTTTTATTTGTGAGAATGGACCCTGCTCTACCGATAGCCAACGGCCATGCCACGCTGAAAAAACCAGTTCTCGTCAGATCACTGAAGTTAAGCAGCGTTGGGCGCGGTTAGTACTTGGATGGGTGACTATTCGATAATACTGCGTGCTGTTGGCATATCATGGGTGTGGTGAGCCGACACTTGTAGTTATTTATAACTACAAGAAAACTATCCACCTAGAAACACTACCCGAAACGGGTAGTGTCACGCCTACCCTGAAAGGGAAATGGCTTAATGGTATACTTACTTACTTACTTATGTGCCTATCTAACTCCCCACCTATTTTTCCGTCGCTAGTGAATAGACTACCTAGATATACGTACTTGTCAACTTGTTCTAATCTCTCATTATGTAGGACAATGTTGCACATTGTTTTCTCACTTTTTCCTTCAAACACCATGATTTTTGTTTTATCTACGTTAATTTTGAGTCCCATGTCCTTCATGCTTGTATTAAGTTTATTCAACATTCTTTGCAAGTCCTCGACTGATTCTGCCATAACAATCTTGTCATCTGCGAAAGCTAACCCACGTACCTTGATTGTTTGGAGATCTACACCTTCTTCGTCGAAGAGTGCAGTTCTTAGACACTTATCCATGAATATGATAAATAGCCACGAGGACATAACGCATCCTTGTTTCACGCCTTGCATAATATGGAACCAGTCACTCAGTTTCCCATTACCCTTACATTCGCTTTACTACCTTTATGTATTGTTTTTATTGCTTGCAGAGCCCTCCATTTACTCCGTACTCTTTAAGGACTTCCCAAAGTTTACTTCGATTTACCTTATCAAAGGCTTTTTCTAGGTCAATAAATGCACAGAAAACTTTCTTTCCTACTCTCAAGTTTTTTTCTGTGATCTGTCTTAGGCTAAATATCTGATCTGTGCATGATCTTCCTGACATAAAACCACTTTGAACTTCCCATATCTTTTCTTCTGTGATTTCCATTACCCTACGAATGAGTATTTTTGAGTATATTTTACTTACGGTACTTAGTAGACTGATACCTCTGTAATTGCTGCAGTTGCTTTTGTCTCCCTTATAGCTGCAATTATATTTCACAGCCGTCCTACTTTTTTTCTTTTCATAAAATTACACACACAAAAATTTAGTAAGTATTTCAGTGACTTCTAAGTCAAAACAGTAAGGCCTAATGATTACTTACAAATTTAAACTAATTCGGATTTAGATTAACATGATATTTGAAATTTTAATTTCGTCACATTAGCAGGGTTCGGAACTGCTCAAGCTTCAAAAAATAGTAAAATAGTAACCATACTTCTTTCAAAAAAGTAACCAAAAAGAAAGATTTCTTTACCAAAAAAGACGAAGTTTTCATGAAAATTATGAATCTTCAACAAAAAAATGTATGTTTAAGAAGGTAGTTCAACTTTTAACATAATGGTTGAATTTTTCTGAATAAAAAAGATGAATTGTTAACGAAAAATGTAATAGTTAATACAATAACTGAAAAAGATTTTAATTTAATATAAAAAACAGTAGAATTCATTCGAAAAAGACGATTTTTCAACAAAATAGGTTATTTTTCAACCAAATTGTTGAGTTTTTAAGCCGAAAAGACCAATTTTTACAGAACAGTAGAATTTTCAACCAGTCAATATGGATTTTTGACAAAAAAGTTATCTGTGAACCAAATAGTTGAATTTTCTACAGAAACAGGGGAATCTTCAACCGAAAAAGACAAATTTTCAACAAAATAAGTACATTTCTAACCAAAAAGATGAATTTTCAAATAAAATTATGTATTTTTAAACAAAAGGGTGACCGGATCCATTTCAAATTAGGCAGGGCTCTACACTTGAAATCGCAGGATCTCTCGGGGACGAAATATGTTGTTTTTTAGAGGAAATTAGGCGATACGGATTTTTTCGATATGGAAAAAAAACGTTCTGAAAAGTTATGCATATTTGAATTTTTTGCTTCGTTTTTCAAAAAACCCGAATTATTTTCTTTAAAATTAAAAATCGATTTTCTCAAAAAACCCACCTTTAAATTTTTTGGCATTTTTTTTAAACTTGTACTTTGATAATAAAAATATCTTGTAAGTTTGATGCTTGCTAAATAACTTTTGTAGCCAGGAGAATTCTTTTTTCTTACAATCGAATTTTTTACTTTTTCTTTAAGGTAAAAGTTTGCACGTCTAAAAAAGTTCCATGAAAAATGTCTCTTGTTCTTTCGCGATATTTTTCATAGTTTACGAGAAAAATAAAAAAATTACATTTTGAGGGAAACAAAAAATTCTCCCGGCCTCAAGAATGGTTAAGCCGGCATGATGCTGATAAGATGCCTTTCTTCTATTAGTAAAAACTTTTCAAAAATATTTGGAAGAATAAAGAAGGAGGAGTTATCCAGAAAATATTGTTTTTTTCATGTTTTCAAAATTTGAAGAAAAAAATAAAAAGATTTTATTGAAAACCCCACCTTTTTTGTTCTTCCAAATATTGTTGAAAAGTTTTTACTAATAGAAGAAAGGCATCTTATCAGCATCATGCGGGCTAAACCATTTTTGAGGCCGGGAGAATCTTTTGTTTCCCTAAAAATGTAATTTTCTTGTAAACTATGGAAAATATCGTAAAAGAACAACAGACATTTTTCATAGTACTTTTTTAGACGTGCAAACTTTTCTCTTAACATTTTTTCCTATTTGTCATTGTTTCCAAGAAAAAGTAAAAAATTCGATCGTAAGAAAAAATAATTCTCCTGGCTACAAAAGTTATTTAGCAAGCATCAAACTTGCAAGACATTTTCATTATCAAAGTACAAGTTCCAAAAAAAATTGGCAAAAAATTTAAAGGTGGGTTTTTTGAGAAAATAAATAAGTAATAGATATCTCAATTGGGTCAAAAGTTATAGAGGTTTGAAGAAAAAAATTCAGGTTTTTTGAAAAAACATAGCACAAAGTTCAAATATGCATCATTTTTTAAAACATTTTTTTTTTCAAATCGAAAAAATCCGTATCGCCTAATTTCCTCGAAAAAACAACATATTTCGTCCCCGATAGATTCTGCGATTTAAAGTTTAGAGCCCTGTCTGATTTGAAATGGATTCGGTCGGGTGATTTTCATTCAAGAAGATTAACAAAAATTGTTTAACGTTTAACCCAATTTCAACAAAAGAAGATAAATTCTGATCGAAAAATATATTATATAGTTCGATATTTCAACAAAAAAGATTAAAATTTTAAATTAAAAACTATCAATTTTAGCTAAATTGCAATTTTCATCAGGATTCATAATAATTCAATTGACAGCCCTTTTTATACATTTTACATACAAACTAATTATTATTTTATTATGATTGCCTAATTTTCCTGGCTCTAAAGAGCCAAATTTACTGAAAAATTTGAATTTTTACATTTTTCACATGTTTTTAAATAATACGATTAACGAATTAATTCATATTGTTATTTCGGCAAAAAATGTAATCAAGAGTAAGCTTTTCATAATATAAGTAACTATTTAGTAATCGCGGATCAAAAAAGTAACTAAGTTACTAATAAGTAACCCGTTCCGAGCCCTGCACATTAGTAGTTAGAGGCCCATGAAATAAATCTCTTGCGTGATTTATTCACCTTTGAAGTATAAAATAATTATTGGCGAGCTTTGAAATTAATGCTATTGTGCAGTGACTATAATGGATCGAGCTTCTTCTATAAAAATAGGGATGGGGTGAGCTCTCTCTCGAAGAATTATGATGTAAATAACAGTGCAGTTTCTTAAATAATTTATCGCGTATTTTTCATTCACTTTTGAAGATTTTCAAAACTGGACTCTGAAACTTAAGCGATAGAAGCTTTAGTGTCTTAAAATATTTTGAAATTAATGCGTTATATTATTATATTTGAAAATAAATTGTTTAGGTAATTTTCTCCAAGAAAAATATATTTTGTTTGAATTCCGACGATAGTTGAGTTCTAATGAGTAAGAAAAAAGGATTTCTCGCAAGATCAGAAGTTGGTGGAAAATTTATGTGTACACGTACTTGTTTGCAGCAGAGTGGTCCGTTTTGAACACCTCCAGACGGAAAAAAGGCTGGGCGAGATTTGAGTCCTTTTCAATTTTTTTTGTACCTTCTACCTTTCAGCAGTTATGAAAAGTGCGAGTGGTAATTAGTAGGAAATGCAATTACGAACATTTAATTAAAGCATGTCGACGTCTTCCTTCTCCATTCGGTACCCGAATTTCTTTTTGTTCTGAGTAAACGATATTTTTTTATAAACAAAAAGGCACACTCTATTTTAATTGGAAGCCAAGGTCCTGTATTTTCGGCTACATTTGTGGACATAAGTGTGGGTGGTTTAAACTAAAAAATGTTTCAAGAATAAGTCAGACGAAAAAATAATGTAAAAACTGTTTTTTAGGTAGAAGAAGATCTCGCTTTTAGTTAATAAGTACTTTTGCTTTAAATAATGGACCTATAGCAATAGAAACTTATTCAATTAAATCAAGCATGTTTATAATATATTAAGATGAAATCTGCATCAGTTTGGTGCAGACGAAAGAGAACAGAAGTAATTTCTGCAATTTACGTTATCCGGTGCTAGCCCGAGTTTCGCGTGTAGCTATAAGTTCCGACCATACATTGTACAGCATATTTGTCTGCATTCTAGCAGTTGTTAGTAGTCGCATTTGTTCGCAATTCGTGCAAATAATTGGCCATTCCTAAGACAAAAAAATGTTCTTTTTTTTTAAATCACCCCAGATAAGAAAAATTAATATTTTAATAAAGGAAGCAAGGATATTTATTGTTTTATTTCTTTGAATTGAACAAAAAGTTGTCAACAGATATAATTTTTAAATGCTTATGTTTTTAATTTTCACTCATTAAAGCTTTTTTCAAATTACGATGTTAATTTCTCACTGGATAACAAGATTCATAATCAGAGATCGTTGGAAAAAATATTGTTTTTACGAGGTGCAAGCAAAAATGCCACACGGAAATTGTTTAAATTCATATTCGCAAGCGGGGTAATTTAATTGCACGATAAACAGAGTAGATTTATGCATCAAGTTCGGAGTTGGTTGTCGTGCTAAAACTGAAGGAGAAGCACAAGTTTTTTAATCCTACTTTAATTATGCGAGACCCGAACCGGTGCTTCACCAGTGGTATGTAAAATGTTACTTGTAACATCTCTGAAAAATGGCGAAAGACCGCAGAAAGGAATGCAACGCTCAGAAAATGAATAACGTTTGCGTGTGTAAGCTGCTATGTTATAAACGTCGTGATATTACGTAAAAATATACATCATAAACGCCACACGAATAAAGTGAAATTCTTTATTAACTCTTTTGCTTTTTACCCCCTTTCAGAAACGATATTATTTACTGAACCTTTGTAAAAGCTCCCGGTCGTTAAAATTCATTGTTTCAAAAACTGCCTTCCTTATTTCTTTATACCATTTTCTAAAGCTTTTATATTTGGTGAAATTTAATTTAGTTTCTAAAAATTAATTTTTAATTGGAAACATTTTAAATAAAAAATTTCAAAAATTGTAAATAGTTCGTTGTAACTTGAAGCTCATAGTATTCTCATTCGACATAGGATGTAACATGGCCTTTTGAAAAATTAAAATAAACAAATTTATGCGTAAAAAATGAAAAATTGTTAAAAAAATAAAAAACTCATTAAGAATGGAATATAATTAAATACTTTATAGAATTAGTAAAGAAAAATTGAAAAATTACTTTTTACACTGATTTTCAGTCCATACTATAATTTTTAAATTTTTTAAATTGTTTAATCACTGATCACCGAAGTTAAGAAGCGCTAGGCTCGGTTATGTTCGTATGGGGCCGTCGTACTATATGAGGATAATAATAATAATAAACTGAAACTATCGTACACAAATATCTTTCCTCCATACAGCAACTCAACCGAATAACATTAAAAGTTGGAGCCAGCGAATCTACTCTGCAAATACAGGATGAGGGTTAAGAACCCTAAAGCAGGATGAAGTGGAGAAAGGAAATGAAAAATGTGTAGTTCGTACTTACTTTCAGGCCGAAAAAAGTGGTCGAACTGTACGACGAGAACACCTTCGTCTTTTTTTTAACGCATGTCCCCACTTAACTGAGAGAATAAACGAACAACATCTAGTGGGCTAAAAATGCTCTATCTTTGACTCCATAAGAAGAAAAGTATAACATCCATGCATCTCAAGTGGTAAACCTCCAGATGCTCCGGCTATAGAGGAGATTGCTGAGATTATAGGCCGAGAAGCTGAGACTGACGGTATAGACGGCGTTGTGGAAGTACAGGAGGCAGAACAACACCTTCTTTAATAACACAATAGCCAAATACGAGCAGAAATAACAACGAAGTCTCAGATAATCTTGAGCATCTCAAAAAGAACTTCAAATGCCCTCTATTGAAAATTCGAGATGTAGCACCGACTTCAAGGCGCTCTCTGCAAAAGCTTAAGATCACAAAGGCCTTACTGGCACTGATAGGCCACCTTGACACCCAGCTGTAGCGATTTTACCTGATTTAATCTAGACCGCAGTGCAACAACACTGTCTGTCATAGAGGTAGAAGTGATGCGCCATGGAAAAGGAGAATTGAGAACGAAATCAGCAAAATACGCTGCAAGCTGGGTAGGCTAACGCAATATAGAAGTGGTAACAGAGCTCAGAAGTTGACCCGTCACGTGGCGGACATCCTTCATTCACGCAATGTCAGATGCTACAGTGGACGAAGTGATTCACTCCTTTCGACAGAGTCTCTAAGTCCTGACTGCTAGGCTGCGCGGATACAAGAAATCTAATGTCAGAAAAGATCAAAACGAGGTAGTGAAGCAGGCGCGAAAACGCAAGTGCAACCTGCACATGGCATACATTGATTATAAATAAGCTTTTCCTTGGTACCCCACGATTATTTGCTTCAGTTTCTCCGGTGGTACAAGATCTGCCCAAGCGTGATTCAATTTCTGAGTCACGCAATGACTCTTTGAGATACGAAACTCAAATACCTTGATCGTGGTATACTCTTGCGCTTCACGAAGAGTATTTTCCAAGGTGACTCCATCAGTATCCTATGGTTCTATTTAGCACCAAACCCACTTAATAGGACCCTCCTGCTTTATATGGATGACCTGAAAGTATATGCTAGCTCGAGGTAAAATCTGCAGAACTGAATTAACATCATCCTGCAGTTTTCAAAGAATATCAGTATGCAATTTGAGCTAGATAAGTTCAGAGAACCGCACAGAAAACGGGAAGTGGTAAACGCTGAGTTGGGGCTTGAAAATCAGGCGCTTATTGAGAAAATGGTGAAGGATGAATCGTATGAATATCTAGGCAGAGGCCTCTTAGATGTCCGTCAATTGTGTGCATCGCAGATCACCCAACTGAACGTATATTTTAATAGCAAGAGGGACAATTCACTTCACAACACCATCTATGAACAAGATAAGAATTAAACGCCTCTGAATTTTCCTGATACGAATGACATGATCGGTTTCAGTTATGTGGTGATTCCAATAAATTCATCGAGCACATGATTGATAACTGCAGAAAGTTAGCTTATAACGAGTATACTCACACACATAATGATGTTGCAGGAATCATACATCAGAAGATTGCCTTGAACCTGAATCTACTGCAGGGATGGATCCTTCTTACATGTATGTCCCAGTGGCTGTTCTTGAAGTGGAGAATTACCACCTATACTGGGATCGGACTATACATGCGGACCACACTGTTGTTCACAATATGCCGGACATTGTGGTGATTAGTAAGCAATACGTCCGAATCAACGATGTGACAGTTTCCATCGACAAAAACATTCAAGAGGGCTATACGATCAATATCCAGAAGTATAACTCGTAAGGTAAGAAATCATTAGGGCGTGGCCATTAGAGAAAAAATGCATCCTTTCGTAATTTTAGCCTCAGGGAACGTCCACACGAGGCTGAGGAGTCACCTGGAGAACTTGAGAGTTGATAGGGTACTAGTTGTAGTCCCAAATACACTTTTGCTGAGCAACTGCCATATAGTTCGAAAGTTCTTGATCTGCCAAGTAGAAAACAACAATTTTGTCTGTTATTTTGTACTGTTATGGAAGACCATTTCCCTACCCGTCAGTAGTCTCCATTTTTTTCATTTGACTAAATTGTATGTTTTTTAATTTTGACTCTATACAATTCAAATCTGTTTTGTACTAGTCGGATATTTATGTGTGCTGTCTCTTTTCTATTTCTTTGTTTCCCTGACTAACCACTGTAATAGACTTTGTCCGTACACCTTAATACCCAATCCTTTCAAGACCTATGATGAAAGATTTCCGAGGGGTAAATGACTTGAATGTTCGGTGTACACCAGATAGCAAAAGATTTCAAGGGATTGCAAGATTGCCAAATATTGTCAAAGATTGCATAGAATTACGAAAAATTGCATGGGATTGCATGGAATTGTACGAGATTGCACGGAAACGCAAGAGATAATTGTGATTTTATTCCTTAAAAGGAGGCAGAAGTAGTATACCATTAAGCCATTTCCCTTTCAGGGTAGGCGTGACACTACCCGATTTGGGTAGTGTTTCTAGGTGGATAGTTTCTTGTAGTAAATAACTACAAGTTGGGCTCACCACACTCACGATATGCCAACAGCACGCAGTATTCTCGAATGGTCACCCATCCAAGTACTAACCGCGCCCAACGCTGCTTAACTTCAGTGATCTGACGAGAACTGGTTTTTTCAGCGTGGTTTGGCCGTACATATAGTATATTGTAATACGTGTACGGGAAGTACACAATTCCACACGGCTATGAAGTTTGCTGTACCAGCGAAAGGTGAATCGAAATTTCCAAAAATTTGAGGTTTCCAAAAATTTTCAAAATTTTCGGTATTTTATAGTAATTTATGGTAACTTATCACTTCAGATTCGTCCAATTACTATTCACTACTTACATTCAGTCTGCCAAGTGAGTAGTGAGGTTATGTTACTATACGGTATTCCGGCACTCCTGGAAAGTAATTTTGGACCTAGATACGCAATCGCAACAACTAAACCAAACTTTTTTAGTACGGTTTTATAATTGGTCGCTTCGCGCTCGTTCTACATACCTTGAATAGCGAGAATTCTGTGCATGCGTTACAGGGAACGTTCATGCTAGGGGCATCCACTACTTTGAAGAACACCTGCCTCATCGTCCAGAGTTTTATAGACATTAAGAACGATAGCGCCTAATCGTGTTGTGTGATAATGGCCATCTTGTAAAGAATTGCTGGTCCCAGTCGCTATTGATAGATGATGGGGGTAACGACGAATACACGGAAGTTGTATAAGGGTTGGATCTCTATAAACGGGCTGTCCAGTCTGTGCACACCTTCCTGTAGTAGGATAAGGAAAAATTGTACGAATGCGCTAGCAAGGTTAACTTGCAAGCACCTGCAAGTACCAGGTCATGAATACCTCCTAGACCATCAGGAAGTAGGCGACTGGAACTTTATAATCCAAATATAAATTTTATCTCGAAAATTTCGAACGCACGCATCAGATCAAGTAGGGCCAGAGTGGTGACACCCGAATTGTTCAGTGACCGGAATATTTTGTCTGATACATAGAACAGGGTTGTAGCCGTATAGAAAGCCTTCCTGAAACCGGACTGTTGATTTAATGCTTATATACAGAGAGAACTGCTCGAGGCAAATTTTTCCCAAGATATTTTATAGGTAAAGGAGAATAATAATCGAACATAGATCCTCGTAGGAACTTGGACGGTGACATTATTCAAGAGGGCGAACAATACTTGCACTTCGCGCTGTGCGGAATCATAATAGCAAGTAAAGCCGGTAGGCGCGACGGGACACACATAAGGATAGCCGAACTATTTATAGTATTTATGCTGTCGGAACCGGTAGCTGATTATGACTGACTGAGGTAAACCTCGTCGAATTAAAAAGCCTGGCGTTCACTTACATCATCTGCTTCTAGGAGATCTTGAATCATTTTGTCAGAGGCACTTGCTGGAGGGATTATGTCAAGGAGAAAGTTGTTGATATCCGTTGGATCAAGGAGGAGATTCCCCAAGAGTATATTCCTGGCCCGGACCAGACTCCCGCTTAATTGACCCTTCTTGACCACGTTTGAGAAAAGCAGTTCACCTTGTACACCTCCATCATTTCAAACTTTTGTACATTGTCTCAATTCGCCGCTCTTGCTGCCCTGTTGAACATATCTATCTCCACACTTTTCAAATCCCTCCCAAAGCGCGATATACTCGACCTATAGTCTGGCCTTGCATCTAACACGGATAAAAACAATTCGTAATCAAACGTTTTTTACAATTTAATGTTAAGGGTAAATGGACGACTGAGTGACTAGTTTGACATCAGGCAGGGCATTATGTAAGGATACGCTATGTCCTCTTGGTTATTCAATATTTACATTGCCAAATGTCTAAGAATGGCTATCTTACATAGATGAAGAAGGTGTAGATCTCGGGACCGTAAGGGTGCGTGTATGGACTGTTGTAACGGCAGAATCAGTCGTTCATTTCCAGAGATTGTTGAGCAGACAGGATACGAGCACGAACAGTATGGGTTTTAAGATTAGAGTGAATAAAACAGCAATTATTGTGTTAGAAAGAAGGAATGACAAAACAGTATAGGTATAACATTGCCATAGATGAACAGAGGATTGAATAAGGTGGTGATTTTTTATATCTTGGAAGTATATTTACTGCTAAGTGTGGGAGCAATTACTAGAAGTAAACACGTGACTCGTCTTTTCTGCACTTATTGAAGAGCGGCTATACCGTAGATTCGCAGTCTTTTTCTTTGCAGTAATAACTTAAATCGTCAGTGAAAATTGTGCCATCTACTGGTTTTTGTATGTTCTTTATAACATCGTTGACTGAAATTAAGATGAGCGTTGCGCTTTATACAAAACATTAAGGCACTTCATTTTCAAGCTTGATTTGTCTGACAAGTATCCGTCTACTCGAAGTTTGATATACCGTTTATTAGGAAAGTTTAAAACAAAAAATAAAAGGTGTCCATATATTCAGTCTTCTTCTAGGGTAACAAAAATGGTGTGTTTCCCAGCCATTTCTCATGGTTTTTCAATGTCGAGACTATGGAAGGTGATGTCCAGGGGTCTACTGCCTTGTTGACTGGGAAGGCATTTCTGATGTAAAATTCTCTCGCCCCTTCCAAAATGAAGACTCATACGAGTTTTGTAAAATGTGTGTTGTGGGCGGAATGCAGAAAATAAAAGTGAAAGTACAATATGCGGTTTTCAAATCCGAAATGACATCAGTTATTTTTTATGGTATTTTGAGGTGAAAGTGGTTTTCCTATTTTTTCCTCGAAGCTTGAACTTTATACTGTGAAAAACGTGGTTCGTACGCCACTAGAAGTACGGTCAAAGGGTCAATTCCGTTAAGTGCTGGTCTACGGGTTTTACAAGAGTTCTCGCACAAGCCCCTTTCGATAATTGGACATCCTCGTCTAAAGGACGCAGAAGACGTATCCTCGATTGCACCGCTTCTAAAACCATCCAACTCTACATAGGAGGGTGTCGATTGTTTTTGTTCCAACTTGGTAAGGGTTGTGTTTGCTCTCGTATAACTTGGTCGCTGATGCAACGGGGACTGCTGGAACTTAGCTTTAATTACGGAAAGAGCAGCAAACAATATAACGCGAAATGCGACTCAGTATAGGTATTCTTCCTTCGAACTAGCAACCTCTTTTCTTACAGTATAGTACCTTCAATCTGCATATAAAAAACAATGAAAATGTTTATTAAATAATATTTGTCTTCGTTTCATATTTAAAAACTTTTGTAATTTATGATTTTATTTTATTAAAAATTTTAATTTTCCAAGTAGCACCAGTCTTCAGGGCCAAATTTTCTAGTGTGACTGTTTTTAATTTTGTTTTAAAAGCTGTTGGGTGTTCTGCGTGAAGACACTTGGAATTTGTTTCGTTCAATGTGCAAGGGTTTGTTTTGGGGGGATTTTTAAATATTATTGGTGGGCTAGTGTTATAACTATAATTTTGTTCATGTTCTTCTCGTTCAGCCGGGAAAAAAGAGGATTGTTTAGAATATCTTCCCAATTTTTTTGGCGTTATCGTTGTTTTCAATTATGTACTTTTTAGTGGTTATGTTAGTACTTTACACTGCTACTCGTATCTCGGCGATAGATTCACTCGCTGTTCGATAGGTCTGAGATTTTTCCAATAATAGATGCCGCTATTACTATGTTTCAATATGAAAAACCTGCAGGAAATTCTCACCCCGTTGCGTTATCCAGTACGTCCCTTCACCAATTACGGCCCGGTATAATACATCGATTAGCCAATCGCATTCAATGGACAACGGACTGTTGGAAAAAATTTATGAAAACCTTTGCACAATCCGAGTGAGCTCAGAGTGTGAAGTCGTAAACACCCTTTATTACTTCTGTAACTATGTTTAATAAAAAGAACTTTTCCATTTGCATGTGACGTCACGCAGGTTATCAGAGATTTTAGACACCCCCTTCTGCTTGATACGCGTTTTTCCATATGCACGTAAAGATCTAAAGATTAAAAGCTCTAAATCTCTAAATCTCTAAATCTAAAGATTAAAAGCTCTAAAGATTAGAATCTAACATTTTCGTATCTACCTTTGCAATGCTTATCATTCATTACTTTCGAGAATTTGTCCAATTTGTGTTTAAACATTTTTTTAAAGTAAAATTTAGTGGTTCATATTACACTTTTAAGAGAAGAAAGCTTTTTTTGATGATTTACAAAGTAAAGTGAGAAGTAAAAAACAGAGGACTTGGAGGCATTCGTTTTTGTATCGGTCTTGAATTCACCACCTCCGTTTATCTCCCAATCCTCTTCAATTACAGCATCCTTAGCCTCATGATATTTGAGAGTGGGTTATGTTTAAAAAAACACATGGTATAAAATGTGCTACGTACATTTTCAAAAAATGACTGGTGTGATGTAAAAATGAGAAGCGAGATGTGAGAAAAATTATATGATCGACTTTCTGGACCAGCTAGAAATGGTTCCGGAAAATTCCTTATTAGTAGACTGTATGTTTTTTTATTTCCAGTAAAGTTCTATTCGACATTTTTAACTACCTTCACTCATAGATAAAAAAAACTTTTAGAAAGAAAAACAATTTAGTTTCAGAGTTGAAAATTCCTTTATTTACACAAAATCAATTTATAAATTGAAAATTAAACAATACCTGTTAAAGAATAATAATTTTGGTTGAAAATAAAACTATTACTGTTTGATAATTCATATTTTCCATTACAAATTTAATTAATTGGTTTAAAAATTAATTATTTTGTTCAAAATTCAACAATTCCGATAGAAAATCGTTCTATTTGGTTGAAAATTCAACGGTTTTGTTGAAAATCATTTATGGTTTGAAAATTTAACTATTTTGATGAAATATTCAACTATTAATTTGAAAATTCATATTTTCCGGTTAAAAATTCAACAGTTTTGTAGAGGATTCGCCTTTCTGGCTTAGCATTTTAACAATTTAGTTTATTTTTCTTTCTCTCTTGACTTAAGAATTTTTCTTGGTTGATAATTCAACTCTTTTATCGGGAATCCGATTTTTGGTCTATTTCAACTGTTTTTTATTTGAAATGAAAATATTTTTGGTTTGAAATATAAACTATCTTTTTTTTCTTGAAAATATATCTTTTTCAGTTGAAAATACGTGTATTTTTTTGAAGATTTGTTTTGTTTTTTGTTAAAAATCACAACTGTTTGGTTGAACATTCATCTATTTCTTTTAAAATATGAGTATTTTGTTGAAAATTGTTTTTTTTTGGTTGATTTCAACTGTTTCTTAATAAAAATTAAAATCTGTTTTGGTTGAAATATCCACTTGTACATTTTTTACTGAGAATTCATTTTTTTTAACTTGAACTGAATACTTCCTTGAAAATTCTTTTTTGTTGTTATTGATCCATCTTTGGTTGAACATTAAACTACCTTTAGAATTTCTTTAGGCTTTTAGAGTCCTGGGTGCAGACAGTAACCGTCTGCGCCATGGTGTAAACCAGATGTTTAAAGGATTTAAAGGAAGCAAATCAAAGCACGAAGCAGAAGGCGTATCCTCGATTGCACCGCTTCTAACCCCATCCACCTCTACATGGGAGGATGTCGATTGTTTTCGTTCGAACTTGGTAATGGTTAGGTTTGTTCTCGTACAATTCGGTCGCTGATGCAACGGGACCGCTGAAACTTAGCTTTAATTACGGAAAGAGCATCAAACAATATATCGCGAAATGCGATTCAGTATAGGTATTCTTCCTTCGAACTAGCAACTCTTTTCTCACAGTATACTGCCTTCAATCTGCATATAAAATAACAATTTAAATTTTCATGAAATATTATTCGTCTTTGTTTCATATTTAAAAATATATTTAGTTCCGGTTTTTACTGCATTAAAAATTTTAATTTCCAAAGTTGCCGAATAGTTTTTGTTGCAGATTATAATAAAATCTGAATTTGTATTAAAATAAACATTTGTTTCGTTTGATTTGGCCCTGTTATGGTAACTTAAGAGAGAAGAAAGTTGTAGTACCAGTCATCAGGACCAAATTGTTGGACTTGGAAGTTGAATGGAAATGAATTTTTCATTAATCCCACGAGTCGCAAGGAATCAAACTGTTCTTTATTTTTATAAGACGCATCGTAGAAATGCCACAGCAGGAAAGTCTAGAAAGAAAAGAGACCAAAAGATCAAATAAAGCGAGCCACTCTACCCCATTACCCTCCGGCTCTTTGCCTGGATGGAGTAGGATAACATTTTACTTACTTTACGTTTAGACTCGAATTTCTTCGAATTGGTATTCCTTCAATTCGCTTTTTGTATATAGAAAATGGTTATCGATCGTACTTTTCTAAGTTTATAGATTTCGCTAATCAAAGGACAAAGTCTCAGATTTTCTAAATCTACAAAAATCTTATTAAGTTTATATTAGCAAACAAATTGTATTTATTGACATAACCGATTAATTTATCTTTATAATCGTAATGAGCGAATATCTCAATTTTTGTTATAAGAAATATTTGAATTTCAAGCCTAGTTTAATAATGCAAAAATGACGAAGAATGTTATCTATGTAAAAATGTTTTCGTAGCAAATAATGCTATAAAATTCAAAATAAAATAAATGTTTCTCGTCAATTTATGTCGCTTCCCATAGTTTATTCTTTTTACTCAAAGGCATTCTGGGTATTGTTTTGGAGATTGTTTTTTTTTAATTTTTCTATCAGGGATTCTCAAACCTTTGTTACACTCACAGGGCACCCCGACAGATTTTACAACATTTTGAAGTTTGGAATCTGGTCAACATTTTTAATTTATCTCTTTTCACTTATATGAATCATTACGGTATCTCCGTAATTTATTTTTTCTCCGGAAATTTACTTATTCTCGATAATGTAATACTTTTCACAATTAACCTTTTTTTCTCCGCCAATTCAATAATTCTTCTCCGCTGACATGCTTTTTACGAAAAAATTAAAATTCGACTTTAGAGAACGTTTTTTTGCTCTCCTATAAAATTAATATTTTTTCCCTAGACCCCGTTTGCTTTGCCGTTCTTCATACATACGACTTCCTGTGAAAAAATATTCGGAAACACTGGCCTGTTAGAAGTATACATTAGGCCGTGTCTACGTGTACCGAAATTTCGGTACGAATAACAGGAATTTTTCGGGTACGAATGGTGGGAGCTGGAAAAGGGGCTATTTGTAACGAAATTTTGGTACAAATAGCTGGATTTTTGTGTAGACACACCCATACTTGTACCGAAATTTCGGTACACGTAGAGACTTCCTATAAATTAACTAAATATTTTGTAAACTTGGGAATTAATTCTTATGCTTAAAATGAGTCTTAAAAATATTATATAGGGTAAACGGGGACAAGATATACAATACTTACAGCATGGAAATTTGATCTTCTGGTATATGGATAAGCATTATTTCATCAAATAATTATAAAAATTAAATTTAATCCAGGATCAAAATGTACTAAATTTAAAAAATAGCTTAGGCTTCGCCATCGTGGCAAGAGCAGCTAAGAAAATAGTTGACGAATGCTTGGATGGTAACTCTACTATAAAATTGGTCAATGATACGATCAAGCTGTTACCTCAAAATAAAACGCGTGTAAAACTTCCAGAATCATTCCATTTCTCATCGATCGGTAAAGCAAATATTCTTACTTATTTGGCAGACGCCTGCGTGTGTCGTTAGGACCTAGTAGACTGTCAACAAATAAGAATTCATACCACAGCTATCACTATTTTTAATACAAAAATCATTTACTTTATGCTGCATAAGTACATGAGTTAAAAAGTAACTTTTCCATTGTATAAAATATCAAAGAATAAAACGATACAATTTTGAAATCTTAAGATATTTTCATTTTATAGAAAAATCGACATCCAGGAAAAGACTGGCGGAACAAATCCTGCTAGAAACACTGAAATGACTGAATCATTGTTTTATTAATATAACCAATACATATGGAAATATCACATATAATAATGTGGGACTCAAAATAAAGTAAAATAATTAACGTTTTATAGAGTAATAAATAATAACCCATCGGTCTTGCCAAGGTCTACCCTAGGTAATTTAAAAAGGTACTTGCTTTCATACTGTTATTTTCTTATTTTAAATCTTTTTAGATAACTTTTATATCATGGAACAGTGAACAAAAACTTTTCCATAGGCCATGCCAGACTTTTACAGTGGTAAGAAGAACAGCAAAGTATAGTTTTAATTCCTTATTATGTATTATATTAGAATTCCTGTACATTTTTTGAAACTGGTAAACAATTTTTGGCTTATCAGAACCTTATTTAGACCAGACTAGATGGCCCAAATCCGTCATTAAATTGCCTTCAAATTTTTCCATACGGTTCCCATGTTTTTAAATTGATTTTTGATGTACTTTGAAAACCTGTCATTTTTAAAGCTGTTCTTTCTATTTCTTTTTTAATTTCATCAGAGTAATTCGATAGATAATGCCACATAATCGTGTTGCATTCCTCGCTGGTGAACGTCGATATCCAAAGAGGGTGGGGGTAGAAAAGTTGCCCTTTTCCCAAGAATATTACACTATTATTGAGAATAATAAATCCGCGGGGATGAGCCGGAATTAATTGCAAAGACGATTGCAAGCAATTTGCGACACTGATTGCATCTGAGATGAGAACCATCTTGGGAAAAGCTTTCGTGAATAAAAGGAACAACTCCTCTCCTTTGAAGCTCGGGATTTGAATCCACGTTTTACAGCGCAATTAATTCCCCAAGGAGAGTTGCATTTCTTACCCTGGCCGATCAAGGAAAAGGATTTGCGATCCGGAAGGTTCGGTGGACCATCCGTAGAGGATGATGGGAGAATGGATGGCAGTTGGATGGGGAGAACATGGGGGAGGGCAATCGGAAAGAGCAAACCAATTCTGCGAGTTGAAGGATTCCGGAAGGCTCACCAGCAGTGGCATTATCAACGATCGCTAAACGATCCACTCTATCTTCACATCCTTTTAATGCAGATGAATCGAAACGTCTCTTTATCCCTTCTTTCCACGTATCGAATAATGCATGCTGACGAGCTTCACACCAACAGAAAAAATGCCCGCTCTGCTCATTTCACAGTGATTCTTACTCGAGTTTCTGAAATACGATCCTTTTAGAATCGTATCTTCAGGTAGAGGTTCACACATACTGATTTATAAAAAATAACTCATATCTTTCTGGTAACCAATATGATTTACATTCAAAGGAATATTATATATTATTTTTTCTTAATATTTTGTTGCCAGTGTTGTAAGTATATGTAAGTCAATTGGAAGTTATGTCTGTATTCTTTAAGACATTATCTGTTTAAATCAAGGTTCTCTTTTCAATATGTAGTTATTTCTATTGCAGACAATTTGAATATCCTCGTTGGTCATTTTCTTCATGAAAGAATTTAAATTTATTAAAATTAAAATGATTAAATTTATTTAAATTCATTTTTATATGATTTTTTGAAAGGTTTTGAAAAAATAAAATGACACTGTACACTAACAAAAACCGTTGCTTTTTAAAGATCGAGGAAATTATACAACTCCAGCACCTGAGGACTTTAGTGAGTACGATATAATCAACACATACTTATACCTTTCACGAATTATGGATAAGAATTATGAAGGTAATAATGCAAATTGTAGAGATGCTACATTGATTTTTTCTGAAAAGAGATTTTGTAATGTAAGGAGTTATACTTACATTCAGTACTTAACCGGATTATCGTAAAACTGATAAACATACTCTGGGGTATGAAAGAGGAAAAGAAGGATGAAAAAATTATGCTTTCTATATTACCCGCATTAAATGTCGGATAATGAGATGTACGAGACGGGTACTCGGAAAAAGTGTGACACGATACAGATTTATCGAATCTCAAGTTCGATTTAGTTTCGCGGTGGGAACGAAAATCGATGGTTCAAAGCGCAAACAGTGGTCGTTGAAGAAGTTTGCCCGTTCAATTTAAGCTAGGTACCCAAGCACGTACCTTAGTATTCCAACGTCAAGTTACGCAAGTAATTTTCAACTGCGTCACGAAATCAGAATCCATGCAAACGGCTCTCTTTCGGGCGCGAAAGCTTACCTTGCCTTATACTGTGTTGGCTAGATCTTGACTTTCAAGGCGTTCTCTCGAGAGTGTGGTAAAGTGGATGGAAAAAGCTATAGGACGCTAAGAAGAGAAAAAGTAGGAAGAGGTTGCTTCGTGCGCCATTCAAACTTTTGCATCAGAAAATTCTTTCCGGACCCGAAATATCTGTAATAAACTTATAAACTTCTAGGTGCAGTTCCACCGCCTAGGCGACTACGTTCACTAAATAACTGGTTACTCTCACTTCCTCTTGAAATGGAGGACGTAAAGCTTTTCGTAAATTTCAACTTGCTGCAACGTGTGGTTCTTTGCCAAGATGAGTTTTACACTCCTTGAACCTTCAGAGGCAGACATTATTGAAAAATTAAAACTTTATCAGTTCAATAATGAAAAATTTAGTTTGAAAAGATCCGATCCTAGATGATACAAAAAACTTATTCTCTTGCTTCCGAGATGAAAGTGGTACTGAGTTTGGAATGTAATTTTCACTTGAAAAAATATTTCATATATTGTTCCATTCCAAGTAACTTATTAGCAAGCAGAATATTTATATGATTGCAATTTGAAATTACGCACGTAAGTTTCAGCCCATCACGAAGAAAGTGTTTGAAATATTCAATTTGAAACATGTTCAAATAAGAAATAATTTAATTTTGAAATTATATATCGAGTTTAAAGTTTAAGAAATTCAATAAAAGGCTCTAACGTAATGTTTAGGTATGTTCTCTTGATCTTTTATGATTAAGGGAAGTCTCTAACACATTTTCCCAGATGTCGTTGTATTTAGAGATATTTAGAAGTAAATAAACTTTTCATTGTGCCTTTTATTTTATTCCCCAAACGCTGAATTCGATATCTCGGTTCGTATGAACAGACGTAGGTAAACAATATTTATTGGTTGGGTAGGAATCGGAGAAGTATTACATGCTCTTAAATATTTTACTTTAAATGTTTTATTCCAAATTTTTTTACTTCTGAGTGCTTTTAATTCAAAACAATTTTCTTCCTAGTATTTAATTTTAATTTTATAATTTCGAAGGTCTTACTACCTACATCTACTCAAACTGGACATGAATTAAAATATATACGTTAGCTCATAAATCCTGTTTTTTATGATTTTGGCATGGAGTATCACGTCTCTTTTATGCACTTTGATGAGTTTGCTCACTTGAAATTTTGTTGCGTCACCATACACTCTACTGTTAAGTATAATTATTTCATCAATTTTATCTGGACAAGAAATTAAATTTGTGAGGGTAAGTATACCATTCCATTTCCTATTCGAAAAGTGTATGTGTATAATCAGCCCCTCTTAAGTCAATGATATCGAACGTTGTTTTCGCAGGTCAGAGTGAAAAAGAAATGCAGTGAAAGATGGAGAGAAAGAAGAGAGGTTGCATTGGAAATAATTAAGGCGAAGAGACTACGAATCTGCAGGGAAGCGATAAATTTCGATCAGCGACTCGGGTGAGACCCGCTGGAGAAGAAGAGGCTGTGGCACAACTACCTTTTACGACATCAATATCGCGGACTTCCTAAGCTTAGCTTGTCCCCTTTTGGTTCCTTCTCTTCCTGAATTCATTTTTTTTCTTTCCTCTCCGAACCCTTGTAAATCACGCACCTTCCTGCTTCTCCCAGGAGTGAATCTCGTAGTCTGCAGGCTTCTCGTGACTGCCAATCGACTAATGCGTGTATTTTCCTGCTTGTGAATAATAAGGCATTTCAGCCTGAGTGCAATTGTCGATGAGCCAGGGGCTGCAAAAGTAGCAAAAAATGTAAATTTTATTTCAGTTATTATACTTTTTACATGAGAGGTACACATTCCAGGCAGCATACTACGCCCCTCAATTTAAATGCGTCTACACTTTTATAGTTTAAAATATTCAAATGGCCAAGATTAGAAACATCTAGATGTGAGCTGCTGTGAAATTGAAATTATCCAAATCTGGAAGATTATAAGATTGTAAACATCTGCTCTGAAAGCTTCCAAATGCTCTTTGAAATGTTGTCTTGTGAGGAAATACTTTTTTAAGGACTAATTTAATTCGAGTTGACGATGTTGCGCCATAAAATAAAGATGCTATAGTACAGCTGACACAAGAAGAAGAGAGAAAAATACATGAGGCGATACCTCTACCAAATTTACCATTTTAAAGCTCTCTTCCAGCACTTATTTTTCTGGTAGATATAATATAGAGCTTGGCACACGCCAGAGGAAAACAAAAAGACTTAGGAAGGAATTGCGGTAAAGGATGGACGTGTTTTCCGGTAAGAGGTGCAAAATATTTTCTTCAGGATCGGAAGCCACAAGAGCGCGAGTGTATGGACGGTCGCAAGTAATAGCAGGAAGCATCTGCACCAGTTATCCTGCATCTGTGTTTCCAAACACCACATAAACTTAGAATTTAATACTTTTTTCAGCCTCTTAACTCTTTAGTGAAGAAAATGTTGAAAATGTTATGCGGGAAGTGGATCTCAGCAATTAGTTTTTGCATGAGATAGGCTTAGAAAATCAGAACGCGAAAAATAAATGTATATAACGAGAGATATAAAATATTCCTTTGAAGGAGTTAAACGGGGAGATATAGTGTTACAAAAATATTAGATCAAAGGAAAGTATGAATATTTAAAAAAGGCATGCTTCAACGAGGATGGGCTAAGAAATGAGTAAAATAAAGGAAACAAGCAAAAGGAGGATTTTTGATGGACTGGTAAAAACCAAGTATGCTCATTACTAATCACAACAAGAAATTACGTGAAACGAATTTTTTCCTTGAGCTCTGGTATTCCAACAATTTAGGATGTTAAATTTACTAAGAATATTAAGAATACAATAGCATTGTAACAATTTTGTTTCTTTTTGAAAAAAAGCCATAACAAATTGTGTCCGATCGGATGAAATTTGACACTCCGTTTTCGGGGTCAAGGATTAAACTCTAAATGTCTTTGTTTTTTTCGTATTAATAAAGAAATATTCAAGATAGAGCAGCCTAATTTCCTGCTCTATGTGTTTTAGTCCCCACAGTTTCATTATTTGATATAGCTTTGCTCAATTGACATTATTAAATGCTTTTTCTAAATCTAGATACAAAAGCCATGAATCTCGATTTTGCCTCTTGCAGTCTACCGTCTTGAATTAGGCTGAGAGCTATAATTGTTTCTCGTTTTGCCCTGTTTTTCTTTCTAAAACGAAATATATTTAGTCATGAATAAACTACGGGCTGTAGAAAAAAATTTGAATGCTTTGAATTTAAATTTTATTGAAATTTTAGATGATTTTCAAGCTTCAAGAAGTTAAAAACTGCAATTTTTAGTTTGAAGAAATATAGAAAAATTATTCGTACGTATTTAGCTAGGCATGATAGGATCAAATTCAGAAATGTTATTGCAATCAGATAGCATCTAAAATAATTATCAAATGCAAATAATTAAAAATATTCTCCTGCTGGTAATAATTTAAATGAAAAAGAATTCGTATCGAAATAAAAAATTAAAATTGCACTGAATATTAGGTCTTAAAAGTAGGAACGAAAATAACGTAAAGAATGAACTATAGGAAAACGTGAAAATATCCTATAATGTATGGATACTGGGTAATAATGTTTTATGCAAAAGAGTTTATAACATTTGTAAAAATATTGATTAGATTAAGCTCAATCAGCTGTTAAGGATATAATGCACGTGATTGGAGGTCCTCGGCACTCTTCTCAGAGATTTATATCAATTGCATCGCGAATATTTCACTGGGTCCTAAATGGGTCCCGCTCTCCTCACCCCCTCTCAATTTTACTCTTAGCAAGCAATGGCAGCCATCGAACGAATATATGTGTGCGTTATCGCGATCAAAAGAGTTCTAGCCCTTTGTGACTTCGCAATCCATCCTGGAGCTAGTCGAGCGTGAATTCGAGTGCCACTTAGGCGGCAACAATAAAGCGTAGCCTTCAACGCTGAGTGTACTTCTTGGGTTGCTCCGTGGTAACCGAGTAAGACTTAAACTGACTGAAAACGATTGATTTCTCGCCTGCAGCTAAATTGCAATATTAATTAATTTTTGAAGTTGTTTGGTTGATACAAAATGTTAGATTTGTGTGTTAACCTAATATTTAATGAAAAAAAAAATTGCCCGAGAGATCCGGGTGAACTCGATGGTAAACATTGCATAATATAACATTATATATAATAGATCATAATATATGTTGCTTAAGGCTCATGTAGGCGGTAATGTAACCTAGAAAACTCACATGAAATAATCAATTCCAAATGCTATCGCAACGACTGATTATCGGGGGGCAATTTTTTTCCTCTTGGAAGCTCAAATCCATATTTGAGGCGGAAAGTATTTGCGGATTGCCAGCACTATCGATAAATATGTTACATTTCTTAAATATTGCATTTCCAAAGCAGCTAGACAAAAAATAAACAACTGGCGCGATATTCAAAATAGAAAAGTTATGCTAAGAGACAAAAGAGTGATAATTTTTATAAAGTTGTAATATATTATTAAAAACCGTGACAAATGTATCTTATTAAAAAATATATTTTTATAAAAACACTAAAAGAAGGAAAAAGAGATTAAAAGTAAAATAATGACTCAAAAAAATCCGAAATAAACTCCTACGTCTGTTGGAATAATTCTTCTATTTTGAATATCGCGCCAGTTCTGTTTATTTTTCTTCTGCTGCTTTGGAGATGCAATATTTTAGGAATTTAACCTATTTATCGCAAAATCCAGGATCAGTCTAACTAAAGTCGGGGCCAAATGTCGAGGTCCCTCACTGCTTTTGATTGCAACTCGCACAAAAAAAATCTCTGAATAATCGTCTAATAAAAAACATCTGAAAGCTTGAGGTCTTTCGAGTTCAACGATATCATCACTTTTATCTTAAAATTTCGTGTCAATAGTTAGAGGGCAAAACATTCTAAAAAACAGGGGTTTTCGGCCTCCTTTTTCAAGCGTCCACTTTTACCTGTTCCCAGAAAGAGGACGACGTTTGGAAAAATCTGAAAAAAAATCACAGATATTATTTGAACATTCTTCAATACAATGAGTTTTTCAAAATTCCGAAATATTCAATAATTTACTTTTTACGGGCATTTATTTTCAAATACTTTATCTTAAGAACGAGTTAAGATAGGAAGCTATTTAATGGCTCTGAATGTAAAGTTTTTTGATGCGAGTGCATTAAAATAATTAAATTTATGATAAAATCATTGTTACGCAAGAAATATCATTTTGAATATTTCTGGCGGACGCTTGAAAAAGGAGGCCAAAAAACACTGTCTTTTTAAATATTTTGTCCTCTAACTCTTGACAAAATTTTTTTAGGATAAAAGTGATCATGTCGTTGAATTCGGAAGCTTCCAGATGCTTTTTATTTGACAACTAAGAAATTTTTTTTGCAAGTTGCAATCAAAAGAAGTGAGGGGCCTCGACATTTGGCCCCGACTTCAGTTCGTGCACAAGGCCTGGTTGCTAGATGGTTTGATACCAGTTATCGTCTTTAAAAATTAACGAGTCAGAGCAGGAATTCGAGAAATTTGACAGGTTGGCCCCATCTAGAACAATACAAGAAATCTAAAGGTTTCGTAATCAAATATGCAAGGAGGTTGTGGATTAAAAGGATGCATTGAGTACTTATCTTTTTAAGCTGATGATAATACTTGGGTATGGGAAAGACGAAACCTTGCGCGGTAAAATATGAAGATTGATATGCTTTCTTCAAGAATAAATTGGGTAATTTTGAGGGTAATTTGGTATACTAAGGATTCCTATGAAATTTCCATATATTGTGTAAACGTGATAATACTTTGTATTTGTCAATCCTGAAGTGTTTGCTTTAGGGAATGATTTTAAAGGTGCTTCCGGCTAATATTGCAAAGGTGATGTTTGTTGACGTTTCATAGTATAGCATCTCTGGCTGCTTATACGCTGTCACTAATAATGCATTTGAAACAGATTATACACACGAAGAACTAAAACCAGTACGAAATGAACAAGGCAATCCGAATAAATTGTAGTTTATAATGCTCAAATTGAACCGGATGGATGTAGGAACGTAGTTCGCGATTTGAAAATTTTGACTTTGGAAATCGGAACTCAGACCAATTCAAAATGAACTCGGAAATCCGAATAGAATACAGTTATAAAAAATCCGAACTGAAACTAGTTCTAAAGGAACTCGGAAATCCAAATAGATTACAGTCAAATGATGTCCAAATTGAACCGAATAGATGTTCTATTTGGAAAATTTGTTTAATTCGTCAACCGAACTGAAATGCACAGAAGCCATCTGATACTTATAAAATACAAATTCACAACAAATGGTACTTTAATGCAGGGCATTCATAAAGAAGAGTATGACGTCTTTTTAATAAAAATAGTGAATTTGGAAATAAATCTAGTAGAATAAATATCTTATTTCGGAAATTGATCTTTTGTTCCTACTTATTATTTTGACGTTTACTAAGATGAGCCACTCAATTTTTCTCGTAGGCTATCACTTTTTTTAACTAATTTTTTTACTAATATCAGAAAAAATGTTATCACACTTCTTTTTACAAAATTTTCGATTAATGTTGAAAAAATTAGGCAAAGTCGAGAGTTGAAATTTTAAGACCTGTATATTCTGCTATTTCTTATTTTTTTAGAAAGACCAAGAATCACTCAAAATTACGTATTAGATTTTTTCCGGTGGTTACTTAGAGAGCTTATTTATTAAACTTCCAGTTTTTAACAGATTTTTATATAATTGTGAAACAAAAATAGGTGAAATTTTGATTTTATTTGAAGGTATCATATGGGGCGAAACGAGCCACTGTTCCTGTGTAATAATCTAACGCGCGTTTAAATTAACGTTGTGGAGTTATGGCATATATGAAGTATCCACAATGCATTGAAAGCTTACAGCTTTCAATTTTGGCCCGATTTGCAAATATTTTTTTTTTAAATTGAAGTGAGCTAAATTTCAAAGAGCACCCTGATCAGAGATTTTGGTATTTTCGCATGTTTATTTATTATATCTTTATTCAAATTATGAGAAAATTAAGATTTTTCACAAAATAATTATTCAATCTTTAACAACGGTTCGTATATAATGCAAATCAGCTTAAATCAACGCAAGTGGACCCCAGAATACGAAAATTTTTATTATTGTGTGGTTTAATTATTATAAAGAAATGAAATTGAAAAATAGTCAAATATTATGATTTTTGTTGAAGAAAACTGTTTCTTAGCTGAAAATGCTTAATATTATTGTGAGAGTGATTGTCATCCACACTTTCTATAAAAAATTAACAATTTTCGAGGAAAAATTCGGAATTCATTTTTTTTCAATTTCGGATTTCCCTTCATCATCTGAATTGATGCAGATATCCTTGAAAATAACATAGCTTCAAATATAGTTGGTGAAATAAAACAATTGTTAATTTTATAAACAAATTGAATAAATAAATTCAAAACTTTGGCCTGGAATATAATTTTTTGCACTTAAACTGCCTTAAATTTTTGTGAGAGATATGCAGTCACTATTTCTATAAAAAATTAACAATATACCATTGTATATATTTATTGTTAATATTAAATTTAAAATATTACGAGATTTTTGAGCTGTCGTTCGAAATGAAGATTTAAGAGGGCATGTGACACAGCGAAATACCTATATTGCCGACCTCACTTTATCAGTTAAATGAATTTTTTTTTGTACCTGAGAACTTTTAAAAGAAGTAAAATATCGAGCTGAAACTTTGGAAAATGTATTAGAATACAATAAAGTACATTAAAGTACTTCATTTGGGTAGGAACTTCACTAAAAATTATTTCCGAACAAATTAAAACTGGGAGCCTATTATCACATATTTTTTCTGAACCTCGAAATTTTTTGAACGTTCGAACTTTTTTTATACATAAAATATCGGCCTCAAACTTTCAGAAATGCAAGAGCCGACAGGAAACTACGTTAAATGCCGTAATTCAATAATAAAAGATCTAAAAAAAATTATTTCAACTAAATCACATCCGACTCCAGAACGAGCCAGCTGTTAGAGCCTTGCGTAGTAGCCGACAGAGGTCAAAATTTTGCATTTATTCATTTTGATTGCTCATAAAATTAAGAAAGAGAATAACATATATATCATTTTCAGGGATATCTATAGTAACTACAATGATTTAAAGAAATCCAAATCGAAAAAAACGCTAATTTAAATACGTCGCTACAAAAATATCTTATAACAATTGTTTATTGTTAATTTTTTATATAAATAGTGACTGCTAGTCTCTCTCACAACAATTTAAAGCAATTTTAGTCCAAAAAAATTCTTTTCCAGGCCGAAGTGCCAAATTTTTAAATTTATGTATTCATCAATTCAGATGATGAAGGAAAATCTGAAATTGAAAAAACCACAAATTCCACATTTTTCTACAAAAATTATTGATAACAATCATAATTGTTAATGTTTTATAGAAATTGTTACTGACAATCAGTCTCACAATAATTTAAAGCATTTTTAGCGGAAAAAATCTTTTATAATAATTTAACCATAAAATAATAAATCTATTTGTATTCTGGGAGTCTTGTGGCGTTGACTGAAGATAATTTTTAATATATGCAAACCATTGTTTAAGAGTAATTAATCATTTTGTGAAACATAATAAATAAACTGACGTAAATGCCAAAATCTCTGACCAGGATGCTCTTTGAAATTTAGCGCTTTTTAATTTGAAGAAAAAATTATTGCAAATCGGGGCAAAATTGAAGGCTGTAGACTTTTTTGAACGAAGAAAATGCATTTCCTTACACTGTGAGGTCCATCGAGTCTATATACGCGCCTGAAAACTGTTGCCCGACTTTACACCAGAGACGCCGGTGCCGCACAGGCGCTCGGTGGGGTGAAATAAAAAGAACGAGGTGCAAAACAACTTTTATACCGTTATTCTAGACTACTTTTGAATTTTCTTTGCAAAAATTCAGCATTAAATTCTAAAGAGATTTGTGAGAGCTGGCTTGCAAACTTAGATGTTATTAACAAATTGTATTAACAGTTGTACAATATTGTAAATTGTTCGTTTGTAAAGTTCATTTCAGCATTAAAATTACTTGCTTTTACGGACAAGTTGATATTTCATCATGAAAATTTGTCATCCGATATTATTTATTAATTTTATGAAGAAATCATATACACAAATGCAATCTCGGCATGATTAAGAAGAAGGAAGTTGTTCTTTCTCTTAAGTCTTCTCACATTACGTTACCAGCAATATTTAGTAATAATAATTTGTCATCCAATATTATTTGTTACTTTTATAAACGTATTATATATTCTCTTAATTCTTCATGGATTATGTTGACAGAGATGTTTAGTAATGAAGAGTTTTCATCCGATATTTTTTGTTAATTTTATAAATGACTTATGTAAACAAATTCACAGTATTGGCATTTGTGAAGAGAAAGAATTAGTTTTTTTTCTTAACTCTCCTCAAATTATGTTACCAATGATGTTTAGTAATGGAAATTTGTCATCCGATATTATTTATTAATTTTATCTATCACCACTACGTAGCGCGTCCTCAGGTTGCGGATAGAGGAACGGCCCGTAAGGCTGAACAGCCCCCAAGGTTAACTGCGAATACAAGAATAAGCAGTCGCGGACAGCCGATAGGAGCCAGTCGTGGGTGTGGTGAATCTAGCACTGGCAAAAATAGGTACACGACAACCATGGCTTGGGGGGACCCACCTATTCGCGTTCATACAGAATGGGTGGGTTCTGGCAGGGGGGTGACTCGCCATACAAATGCGCTGTGTCAGTTTTGTGAAGGACGGCAGAAAATGAAACACTGGCGCCACTAGCGCCACGCCCTATATTTGAACGAAAGCTGATTAGAATCATGGGAGATTTAGTATTTTTCGCAGTTTTTATAATATTTTGGATGTTTGTGGATAATTTAAATACTTTTAGCTTGAATTAGGCAAGGATTAACTGTTTCTAGAATTTCAAAAATACCTAGGATTAAAAAATAGACCTTACATACACTGGAAATGTCGGTTTTTAATTTTCAAGTAGAGTGGAATGGTAAAATATAAATATTACGTATTTACCGTTTAAAACAAATAAACTAAATGTTCTGAAATGATAATATATAAAATTTTTTGTCTATTTTTTAATTACTCGAATGATCCTAATCTATTATTACATTATAATAAAAATATACAAGCAAATTTAAAAATCATAATTTTCAATATTCAGTATATTGTATTGATCGTGAAATGGCTAAAAGATTATCAGTAATAAAGTTATTAACTTTAACGTACATTTAGTCATTTATTTATTTAAAAATTGAATGAAAAGATGGAGATATAAATTAAATATGGGGTAAAGACAGTAGGATGGTATATAGGAGCAATAAATGCCAGGTTAATTTATTAAAATAAATATAATTATTTAAATTATTTACGAATATACTGCGATTAAAGTATAGCAATTATTATGCAGACAGAACATAATAATTTATTATATACAATTGAACAAAGCTAGTTTTACAAAATGACGCGACTTTCTTTTTCATAAAATTATCGTTTTTTTAAAGTTAGGTTTCTTGTACTATTCTGACTGCAAGAAAATCATTATTTTACAATTGTAATTTACTTTAGTACTTGAATTTATTAATAAATTAATGTAATTGTACATAAATTTCGAAATGATAAAAATAAACAACTTCTTAAAACAATTTTTAAGAAGTGAAATCTTCCTTTGATCAATTCAATTGTTACCTTAATAGGAACGTAAGTTCTATTATTTCGGTCTTACGATCAATTTGAATAAAAAAGACTAGGAGTATTCCGAGTCAATACTTTAATTATAAAGTTTCATTCTCGCAACGTTTCGACCTCAATCTGTTGGTCATCCTCAGGCAAATTATACCCGATAAAGGCTTATATTATACCTAATAAAGTCTTTTTTATTCAAATTGATCGCAAGACCGAAATAATAGAACTTACGTTCCTATTAAAGTAATAAATGTCGAAACTCGGCGATAATTCAAAACTGTCATTAATGTTACTTTTACAATTTTCTTAAAGATAGTAAGGGTTTTAAAATATTTTTAAAATTTCAAAAACTAATAAAAATATAATGTTACACACTATTACAATAATCTACAAGTTTTACAAGAAGAAAAATATATCAAAATTTAAAAATCAATGTAGTCATGAAACCGTCAGAGCCATTCAATTATTTTAGGTTAAAGAACATCTGTGTAAACAAATCCTCATACCTATCGCCATAACCGTTCCATCCGGAGCTAAAACTTTCTTTTTCCAAATTATTTGATTCTTTAAAAAGTGATCTGCACAAACTACATTTCCAGGTTTAACAATAAAATCCTTTTTGTCATGCTTAATTGCTTGGTGCCAACGGTCAACCTCATTTTTTAGAACGGAAAAATGCACTGTTTTACTCCGTTTGAGCGGGTTGAGTCGTACCCTGATAGACAGTTCGGTGCTATACGTCGATGCCCCCCCCCCCATTGTTATAACACATGTATCCGTAAATAAATCAAATATGGCAAATAGACGATAAAGTTATGACATTTCACGAGTTTGTGTATGCAAAATCATAACAGACAACGGGCAGACCGGGCGTCGTGGAGGTGGCGCCAATGCTTCACGACTCGCCGCTCTTCACAAAACTGACACGCGCCTCTAATGCAAAAGCGAAAATCGTGTCACCCCCCTGGTTCTGGCAAGCCAAGGTGCAGCGTGTACCCACCTAGAAACCCTACGCGAACCAAAACTAAAAATCTTGTAAGGGAAAAATCCAGCTGCCCATTGGACACTGCAGCGATGACACTGCCCGCAAGGGATGTGTGGAATGATTCGCCTGCATAGGGCCAAAGGGGTATTGATGCCAGTAGGCGCGCTGCCTTGCAGGGGGACGTTAGGGTACGAGGATGAAACTGTAATGTGTCTGACGACAAGTTGACATGGTCCTTGTCAGAGTCGGAAAGCTCCCATACTTAGACCTAGGGAGGTATGGGGGTTATCACTCCTGGGACAGTGGACTCACCTACGATCGGAACAGGATCCTAACGTGCGGATTATCTTGAAACTATCATGGCTAACTTGCAAAATCAAAAAACTACAGTTAAAGATCTAAGGGTGGGAACTCTAAACGCGCGTAGTCTAAAAACTGGCCGCTTTAGCGAACTCATTAAGATAGCAATTGAAAGCAATTGGGCGATTTCGCGTCAATTTCTAGGGATAACTATACTTTGCACTGGGGAGGAGCTAAGGGGCAAAGACTGGGGACTGGTTTTCTTATTAATAAACGAATTTCGCAAGCACTTATCGACATGCAATTCATTAACGACCGGTTATCATACATTGTACTAAAGGGTAATTTCAGCAAACACGTATTAATCCATGTGCACTGCCCCACCGAGGACAAAGACGAAGACACTAAAGATCTTTTTTATGAAACAATCGAGCAGGTTTTTGACAAGTTCTCAACGTTTGACGCAAAAATAGTATTGGGGGATTTCAACGCGAAAATTGGAAAAGAACCAATGTATAGGCCTACAATAGGATCAGAAAGTTTGTATGACGTCAGTAATGATAATGGAACCAGAGTAATAAACTTTGCAGCTTCAAAGAACCTCGTTGTCAAAAGCACATATTTCAAGCATAAAAATATACATAAGGCCACCTGGACATCACCAGATGGTAATACTCACAATCAGATTGATCACGTTCTAATTGACAGAAGACGTCATACAAACATTCTCGATATAAGATCGTATAGGGGAGCGGATTTAAATTCAGACCATTTTCTCGTGATAGTAAAACTAAGATCTAGGCTAGCGTTAAGTAAGAAAACAAGCCGCACAGAGCCAACAGTTCGTTTCAATATAGATAAGTTCAAAACAGCAACAGAAACATTAAATTACCAAGTTGAGATTTCTAATAGTTTCGACGCTCTCCAAGAACAGAGAGACGATAACAATAATCACGAGGAGGACCCGGAAACCCTGTGGAGCAATACGAAAAAGGCGATAAAGGCAGCCGCGAAACTTACGATAGGTTTTAAGAAAGTAACCAAAAGCAAACCATGGTTTGACGAAGAGTGCAAACTCTGGTTTGAGAAACGTCGGAAGGCCAGACTAAGTAGTTTACAAAATAAGTGCGATCAAACACATAAGAAATATCTTGAGATTAGCAAAAGTACAAATAGGCTCTATAGATCCAAGAAAAGGGAGTGGGAAAAGAATAAAATACTAGCAATAGAAGCGCATAATAAACAAAATAACCCGCGTGAGATGTACAGGGGAATCAATTTTATAAGGAAAGGCTTTCAAAGTAGAACGGAAGTAATGAGGGACGAAAATGGCAATCTAGTAGCCGATGCGACAGAGAGACTGAATTTATGGAAAGATTATTTCGATAAACTATTAAATGTACGCGAAGCCCCCGTTGAAGGTAATCTCGGCGAAATCCACACTGCTGATCTATTAATTAACGATTCTACTGATATAGAAATAGAAATGGCCATCAAGAAGTTGAAAAATAACAAAGCCGCGGGCATCGATGACCTACCGTCAGAACTGATAAAAAATGGAGGCCCTTGCCTCACAAGGCAAATTTGTAAATTGATACGCGCAGTTTGGAAAACAGAACGCATGCCGGAAGAATGGAATACCTCTATCATTATTCCCATCTTTAAAAAAGGCGATAAAACTAACTGTAAAAACTATCGGGGAATTTCACTTGTGCCTTCGTGCTACAAGATCCTGTCTAATGTTATCCTAAGTAGACTAACTCCTTTTGCCGAGGAAATCATTGGGGATTACCAGTGTGGATTCCGCCGAAACCGATCTACAAGCGATCAAATGTTTACAATTAGACAACTGTTAGAAAAGAAATGGGAATTTAAAGAAGCAGTACATCAGCTATTTATCGATTTTAAAAAAGCTTACGACTCTATTATACGCGCGCGAATGTACTGGATCCTAGAGTTCTTGGGTGTGCCAAGAAAATTGGTTAGACTTATCGAAATTTGCTTAAGCGGCAGTAAGGGTAGAATACGCGTAAACGGTAGTTTATCTGAAGAGTTTTCGATCCGCGATGGTCTGAAACAGGGCGATGCACTTTCGTGCGTCCTTTTTAACTTAGTTTTAGAATACGTGGTTAGGCAAGTGCAGGCGAATCCGACCGGTGCTACCCTCAATGGGGTAATACAAATTCTTGGATATGCGGATGATCTCGACGTACTAGGGGATGATAAAGAAACGGTAGCTAAAAATGCAGAAATCTTGATCGCAAAAGCCAAAGAGATTGGCTTGGAAGTTAGCGAATCGAAGACAAAATATATGACCGTCGTCAGGTCCGGACAAAGTAATCAAGACGGGGATCTAATGGCCGGAAATATGAAATTCGAAAGGGTTAACGAGTTTAAATACCTCGGGTCTATTATAACTAGCGAAAATAAGATTAAAACGGAAATCAATGCGCGGCTACACGCTGGCAATGGGTGCTATTATGCAGCAAACACGCTACTAAAATCGCGATCGCTATCTAGAAACATCAAAGTAAGAATTTACAAAACGATAATAATGCCGGTCGTCATGCACGGGTGTGAAACGTGGGCGCTGACGAAAGGAGAAGAGAATAGGTTTAGAGTTTTCGAGAATAAAGTACTTAGAAAAATCTATGGTCCAAAAAGGGACGAAGAGACCGGCGAGTGGAGAAAACTGCATAATGATGAGCTGCACGCTCTCTACGGGTCCGCAAATATTAATAGAGTAATGAAAGCGCGTAAATTAAGATGGGCGGGGCATGTAGCAAGAATGGGCAATGAAAGAACAGTGGCGCAAGTTTTAAGAGGGAGACCGACTGGTAAGAGACCCCTAGGCAGACCGAGAAACAGATGGGAGAAAAATGTAAGGGATGATCTAAAAGAACTAGGACATGATTACCTAAACTGGATGGAGAATGCACAAAACAGAGATGTGTGGCGGTCTCGGGTAGATGAGGCAATGAACTTTCGAGTTCGAACTGCTAATCTATAATAATAATAATAATAATGAAGAAATCATATACACAAATGTAATTTCGGCATGATTAAGAAGAAGGAAGTTGTTCTTTCTCTTAATTCTTCTCACATTACGTTAACAGCAATATTTAGTAATAATAATTTGTCATCCAATATTATTTGTTACTTTTATAAACGTATTATATATTCTCTTAATTCTTCATGGATTATGTTGACAGAGATGTTTAGTAATGAAGAGTTTCCATCCGATATTTTTTCTTAATTTTATAAATGACTTATGGAAACAAATTCACAGTATTGGCATTTGTGAAGAGAAAGAATTAGTTTTTTTTTCTTAACTCTCCTCAAATTATGTTACCAATGATGTTTAGTAATGGAAATTTGTCATCCGATATTATTTATTAATTTTATGAAGAAATCATATACACAAATGCAATTTCGGCATGATTAAGAAGTAGGAAGTTGTTCTTTCTCTTAATTCTTCTCACATTACGTTACCAGCAATATTTAGGAATAATAATTTGTCATTCAATATTATCTGTTACTTTTATAAACGTATTATATATTCTCTTAATTCTTCATGCATTATGTTGACAGAGATGTTTAGTAATGAAGAGTTTTCATCCGATATTTTTTGTTAATTTTATAAATGACTTATGTAAACAAATTCACAGTATTGGCATTTGTGAAGAGAAATAATTTTTTTTTTTTCTTAACTCTCCTCAAATTATGTTACCAATGATGCTTAGTAATGGAAATTTGTCATCCGACATTAGTTGTCCACTTTATAAACAAATGCACATTGTCGGCATTTATAAGGAAAAAGAAATAGTTTTTTCTCTTCATTTCACTAATTTTATGAACAAATTATATAAATAAATTCACATTATTGACATTTGTGAGTGGAAAGAAGTCGTGTTTTCTTTTTATTCTCCTAAAATTATGTTGCCAGTGATAGTCTTTTAGGGGCAGAAGAAGATTGTGTTTTTTTCTCATTGTCTTTAAATTCTATTGCTAGTGATGTTTAGCGGTCATCAGTTCTTTTATTTTTCCTGAAACAATATTTCTAGGGATATTCGGGAATGAAGATTTGTTCAACAATACTGAGCATGCAGTTTTTAAGAATCATACTTGTATGTGAAATATGATGTTTACGTTATATACTTAATAGTCTACTAAATAGTCTCCGGCATATTTTAATTCCTATCGACTGAGTATTTATTCTGATATAAGGAGTTTAAGAGCTTTTGGTTGAAGTTCTGTATCAGTTTATTTCCACTTTTCTCTGAGATGTGACAAGTACGCATCAAAAGTGATCATAATTGAATCGCTCTCGAATTTTGTTCTTTCATATGAATTATTATTTCAATGTTGTTTTTATTCTTCTGTACATTACTCATCTTTGTTTAGTTTATCCTGTTCTTGATTGTTCCATTTTACATGTGTCGCATGGTACTTTGTGACATTTGACAGTTGGTGGTTTTAATATCACAAACTATCTTAAATCACGCCAAGTCGGAGGTTTAATGATATGGCGGCGATCCCGTCTTTGCGATAAGTCGAAGGTTTAGATACCTCATAGTGGTGATTCAACATTTTCTTATATGAAGTTAAGGTTTTTTAAATTTTTTCTTCTAGCGAACCTTCGGTAGGTTTCGCAGTTACATTCCCTCGCGTTCTCTTTTAGAACTTGTCCCCGTTACCAGCACGGTCATCTAACAGAACGAGGTGCATCGCAAATTTGTAGTGTGCCGGGTCATTGCTGGGTTGGGCTCTCTATTCCCTCTCATCCCCCTCTTTCTTTACAATCAAACAAGGTAACAACAGCTTCATCTAAATTTATTTTATCACTTAGAACAGTTTCTTTGGATTTCAGATATTAACTTTCGCATAGAGAAAACAATATATCTGGCGGCCTAGGAGCGGCAATTAATTTGTTAGAAATTTTTAAAGTTCAGCTTTAGTTAAAAAGTAGAATTTATTAATGGTGCCCTATGAATGGCTGCAGCTTCTGCGTAATGGATTTTTTAAATTAGAACAGAATTTCCTTATGTTTCAGATAGTAACTTTCGTGGAGAATACAATATTTATGGCGACCTAAGAACAGCAGGGAAATTAAAAATAAATTATAATAGGGTCATCCACTAATTTTTTTTATTTTTGCATAATAAAGTATATGCTCTAAAATCACTAATAATACCAGAATAGTGTAACAAAAACTTTTTTTCGAATTTATATTTGAAAAAGAAAAATTTGTACACATTTAAAATTCCTATTTCTGTCGCGCCCATTCCGCCATCTTGATGTGACGTAGCCAGCCGCCAAATGCTTGTAAATAAGCCGGGCGATTCACGCTTTTTTCATAAAAATGCAAAAAGAAATCAGCGCTACCATTGGTGTTTTGTGCCTCAGTGCAAGAACACGTTTGTCAAAAATTCAGGAAAATTATTCATATCTATACTCAAAGGTGAGGAACGACAAAAATGGTGCAAAATTGTTCGTCGTGACATGTGCCTTACCACATCTTTAACGTCTTTAACGTCAACAATATATTGTTGCGAAGATCATTTCAACATAAGCAAATATTTTTATTTAAAACAAAAAACTATAAAATATGCTTTTTTGATAACATAAAACCCGTCCTATACTGATATTCAACAGTATTGTATATATGGGATGCCGGGACGTATGTGCACTTTAACCTTAAAATCAAATTGTTTATTTGCTCAACAAGTATTATAAAATTATATATTTTTTAACTTTGGAATCATGCTGCTATTTTTAAAAAATAGTGTCCACTAAAGAGCGAATATATATTTAATTCTTATATTTTATCAAGTGCAAAATCAAATTATTGAATTTTGAGGTTAAAGCTCGCTTTATGTCAACATCTATAGTCGATTATTTCGTTTCCTTTCTATTTATTTTATTTAAACTAAAATAAATACAATATTATAATCTTGATCAAATAATTAACTTTAAATTCGATTATACAATACACCGGTTTGAATACTTTTTCGCTTTCACTCCTCTAGTCAGCAACATTGAAACTGGAGCACATCGCACAGAAATCACTTATCATAAGTGTACTCACTTTTGGCAAATTATCCGAACTGGCTTTAACGTATCCAGGCATATTGATACTTCATAAAAATAAACCCTTTTTGCCAAAAAACGTTGATAATTAATTATTTCTATTGTTTTTATCAAACTGACCATGTATTTTCTTCGGTTTTGACGGCGCGTGACGTCACAACACGTGTTTCGAGCCGTGAGGGCGCCACATGTTTTCTTTTATAAATCGACGTTTACGCTGGATATTTCATCACTTTTTAATAAATTATTATAAATTATTAAATAAACTAAATTAAGTTTTAATTTCACATTTTAATTCTTTGGGAGTCAAAGTTTATAAAAAACTCAACTATAAGGCAAACAAAATTTTTGTGGATGACCCTATTGGCTATAGCTTCTTCACGTGCTCTCTTTCCTTTTCATTGCTCACAATGATCACGGAAATCATGTTAATAAATTACACAGGCCGACAAAAATGACATCTTTTTTGTACCCAAAGACCGGACTGTGTGCGACCCCGAAGGATTTTGGTATCCTAAAACCGAATCCGTTATCCAAATTTTTTCTATGCGTCAGGTTTTTGAGATATCCTAACCTAAATGTCCAAAAATGGCTATTTTTAGCCATATTTGAGGCAATATAACATGATCAGCATTTTTTTTCTAAAAACTGCTAACACCATCGTTTAGTACTCCATTTTATCTTCCATTTCCATTTTCAATCATCCCGAATTTGTTTTCTCCGAGATACCGCACATTAACGATTTCAGTTCCACAATGAAAAAGTAGCAAAGAAGGTGAAGAGAAACTGAAATGGTTAGTGTGTCATATCTCGGAGAAAAAAATTGGTTTAAGATGACTAAAAATGTAAATAAAAGGTAAAAAGAAGTACTAAACGATGGCGTTAGCAGTTTTTAGAAGAAAAAAAATTGCTGATCATGTTATATTGCCTCAAATATGGCTAAAAATAGCAATTTTTGCACTTTTAGGTTAGAATATCTCAAAAACCTGACGTATAGGAAAAATTAAGACAACGGGTTCGTTTTTAGGACACCAAAATCCTTCGGGGTTACATAGTCCGGTCTTTGGGTACAAATTTTGTCGGCCTGTGTTATTAAACTAATTATTACATTGTATATCGCAGCATGTTACTATGTACATGATAAGCTTTATTTTTACCTAATTTCCGTGAATTATTTGATTCAATAAATTTATTTTTTGATTCACTTCTTTTATCACATGAAACGCCAGTACCAGGGTAAACTGCGCAAGCGTTCCGGAAGGAATTTACGAATCCGAGCACACGTCGCCACCGAGGCCACGTGCCAGATCAAGCAAGCGAAGTCAGAAGTTTGTCCGCTCATCAACAATATTGGGAAAATCGGCTTGCCTTTATCGGATTCGAGCTTCACAAACATCCTGCCCAAACCGAATCTCACACCACCTGATAGGAGATCCGATGCCCGTCTTTCGGTGCCAGTCTTATTGTTTCCTTTGAACCGAACCTTTACCAACGCCCGAGAAGTTTCAGGAGTCGCTTGCGTCTCCTAGCGCGACGCCTACTCAGGCGAGTTCCCGCGCTGAAGAAGATGCATCTTCATCCACACAGGCCTCCCGTGAAAGATTTTTTATTAGAGGCTGCTGAGCGCAGGCCAGGACCTAGCCATTGACCTGACCGACATTGCAACCGTACACCTTTCCTCTCTGGCACAGAATTTCGTCAATCCCCGTGGAAATTGTCGTCCTACACCACCCACTGCAGCAACCACTGAAATAAGCATGACACTGCCGATCTGCGCATTATGATTCACGCCTTCCGATCTCCAGAGTCCGTACGAGCGTCGATCTTCATTCGCGGGGTTAGATCGTGAGGATCCACACGCATTCCTCGTATAATATGAGGTTTTCATCGCAGAATCCGCGATTGAAGCAGCATATTGGTCCTACATGATTGTCAATAGTTTTACCGAGGACACCGCTAAGTTGTTTGTGGTATATAAAAAAATTTCCCTTGCTTGGGTTACATTCAAAAACAAGATCATCAAGCGTTTCGCGGGTTTTTCTTCAGAGGAAGTACGTTTTAGCCTTGGTTTTAGCTCTCCATGTTCTCTCTTCTTCTTCAAGGATCTCATCAAGCGGGCCATACATACCGAAGAAGATGAAAAAGAAGAAAACTCCCGTACAGAATCCCGCGATGCGGCCAAGGCCAAACTCACTGCGTCAGCGGCACAGCCCGCACCTATTGTCCAGGAGACAATATCTTCACAATAGCACTCCTTTCTGCAATTCCATTATTGCCAGAGGCATTACCCAGTGATTCAGGCCCACCAAGCCAATGCTGTCCCGGGAAACTGACGACATCAGGCGACCGTACTTGCAATACAGACCGTTCCAAGCGCTTCTGGTAAAAATGTTACAGGCTATTATTAATATTTCACTGGAAAGCAGTGAAATTTTCACTAAAGTGATACCAGTGACCCTCTTCTGACTATTTAACCAGCGAAATATCGATGGCTCAGTTTCAGAGAGTGTAAATCAGAGCTAAGCATGGGTTTGGATTGAACTATTGACTAACGAATAAACGTACAAGCCAATATTTCGAGTAGGATAACATAAAAAACGCAATTTTGTTAAATTTTACGACTTGTATAATTTAATGAATTTCATTGTGTCAAAAATCTGGTTCAACTCGTTTCGATAGAAAAAAGTACGCATCGTTGGGGTGACACGATGTTGGAAAACCCAATCGTAAAACAATGAAAAGTTGTATATGAATGTTTCGCAATTCGGCGCTTGGCTTGACATATTGGAAATATTGATCTCGCGGTATGTCGCCTCGTTTGTCCCTGGAGTCACATTTCAGAATGTATTTCGTCGGTCGACCTGTTGTATGATTTAGTGTATCATTTGCACAACAGATATACAAAAAGCACTGTCTATATTTGTGATATAAGATCGAAGAATGAAACTGACATTTCTGTTTACTCATTTTCCATTCATAATCCCGTTCTTCAAGGGACAGTTTAAAATTAATTAAATATAAAAATTAAATAATTCAACATTTTGTGATTCATTTTCTATATTTACATTTAGAGTCCATAGTTTTGCGAAGATTTATTTATGAAAAGTTGAAAATGCAAAAATATACAAATTTTTCGTTTACCGCCCTCTGAAATTCCTAATAATTATAACTTTTTATATGGCTCGTAAGATTTAACGTCCAATCTGAGATTTTGGAATGAAACTTTTAAAGATTTGAAGAGAAATTCAAACTTCAGGAAAATATTAGCTTGGCAAAGTAGAAAAAGTGCACATTTTCTTTAAAAAAATCGGTTTATCCAGATTATCATCACCCTCCGCGTGTCCTCCGGCTGCGTAAAACGATTCCCTTGGATCGTAATGTACTAGAGGGTTTCATATACGAACCGACATATAAGCCTTATGAAGGTTGGCGCATACCCTCCGGCGATTCTAATTTTTACGGCTTCAAATTTTACGACCCTCATGGGTTCCTTGACTATATTTCAACTGTGAGGTGTACATATTTTGTGTTTTTTTTTTAAGACACATATTAAATCATTCAAAATTTGCTTTGTTGTCTTTGTGAACGAAAACCAAATTTTGATTTCGTATAATGTATTTTGTATTATTTGTGACATGGTGGTCGTACATATCTAAAATATTAGATCTCGTTGACCACAACTTAATTACAAACAGAATGAATAAATTCTAGTTTAAAAGACTCAGACTTAGATTGTTTTTCTTCATGGTTCTGGATAAAAAAATGAAGCCCTGTCAGGAAGTTAAAAATAAACTTAAAAGTTACGGAAAAGAGGAAGTTTAAATTGGTATAATCTGTTTCATAACAGCATTTTTAAGATAAATGTGTTATTTTTATTTAACTTCCATATAGATATATATTTTTTTGATCAAGAACAAGTTTTTGAGAGGCTGGTGAAAATCTATAATAAGATTTTTTGGATTAGATAACGTTTATGGATTGTAAAATAATTAAAGCCATTTCATTGTAGTTCATAAGACGTGGTATGGTTCATCTGATAGCTACTGCGCTCTCAGTGAATCGATTTTCGTGACTTGAACCCATGTTATCAATTGTTGCTGTTTAATTTTTCTCACAGTATAAAGAATGAAACGAACGCAATATTCAATGTCATCATAGCAAGTTTTTTCAGATTTTATTATATCTATGCAGAGTATAGAATACGGAAACTCGATATGCAATCAGCTAGCTAGGTGGTACCGAGACATTATAAATCCAAATGTTGCAAACGGTCATTCGTAAACTAGAGAGTGTGCCAGAGTACGGTTTGAAACATTTCCGCCCAATGTGTTCGATATGCGAAGAGCACCCACTGTAACTCGGTCTCGAGAACACTGTCATCTAGATATTGTATGGTTATACCGCATGTCTGCTTACACAGTATCTAATAACTTTCCTTCGAAGAAATATATGTATAGCGACATAACAACGTCCTGTTACCGGACTCAGCCTTCCGCTTTCTGAAACAATGAACAGGATCCAAACTTTGCTGCATAGCTTATTCGGTAAACGTTGCATCTAGAGACCTAAATGTAGTTACCGATTTTTAAAATGCGTGGGCAATGGTTTACTAGGAATCGGATATTCTGCTTCATCGAAAATATATTATAGAGGAAGTATCGGCTAGTAAATTATGAAAGATGCTATAGTTTTAAACCCCAGGTGATACACGGGAGTTGAAATTTAATATACTTCAAAATATGAATTCATCAGAGAATAAGAATCAATCATAAATTTTTAGGTTGAAAAATTTAAAGCCACTCTTATGGGTCCCCAAAGAAAACCCCATAAGTGACAAATTTGAATTTTGCGTAATATTGCGGTTTATTGACGCTTTTTGAAAGTTTTCTCAATAAACCGCAATATTACGTAAAATTCAAGTTGGTCACTTATGGGGTTTTCTTTGGGGACCCATAAGCGTGGCTTAAAATTATTCAAGCTCAAAATTTATGATTGATTCTTATTCCCTGACAAATTCTGAACAATATACTGAAACACGGAATTATTTGTAACATATCATCGCGTTTAAATATTATATTTACGAACAGCTGACTTTTCCCCATGTTAAATCAATGGGAAACTTCATGGTCTTTGCGGAACCAGTAAATATTAACCGATTTTCCTCAAATTTGGAGATTTTTTTTTGGGCATTCGAACAAAACTGGGGGGTGAGAGCAGAGAAATTCGAAAAGTGAAAAATAAGGGCCACCCTAATATACAGGGTGACTCATTTTAATATATAAATCCAAATATCTTCTAAACTACCCCATCTGCATAAAAAACGGTTCATACAAAAGTTGACCAGGACCATTGATTTTGAACTTGAGGTAAACTTTCAAGGTCATTTCAAGGTCCAGAAAATTTTTCTAAATGGAAACCCCTGTTTTTGACTGCAGCTTTGAACAGAGCGGAAAATTTCACGTCAAGAATGTACCATGGAAATCTTGTTTTTGTCACCTTGGAGAGATCAAGAATCAAGGTCAAATGAAGGGCGGAAAAACTATAGGGGGTAAGTGCCACTTTTTTCGAAAATGAGATTTTTGCATTTTCGAAAAGTCTTGGTAAAGGCCCTCACTACTGCATTAAAGAAATGTCAAAATGGAAATTTCGCTTTTTATAACGGAAGGGGGGGGGGGCGGGCCTACACTCAAAATCTATGGGACTGAGATTCCATCTATTGGTGTTACATGATACTAAAGCTTCGGTAGGTTATCGTGGCGGAGAGTCTTCGTCTTCTTCATCGTTCGTTAACGTGGTATTAGTCGAAAACAACACATCTTTTGTACATTTTGGTATTTAAAAAAATTGTTCCTTTTTTGTTTTTGACATCTCAGAAACGCGTACGGTCCTTCATGACGAAACAAACACACTGAACGAGAAAAAGAAAAAAAAACGATGAAGTTACCCCTTTTAGTTGATCCGCTGCCCTGGAGTTACCCCCGTCCTAGACTTTGAAAATTCGTGGCGCCTTGATTTTTTCATGTAACGGGATAAAATGCACAAAGGACATAGATATACACTAGATTTACTTAAAAAAAATCACGCACCCTTTGGTACTACATACAACGTATTGCGAACGTTTTTTCGTCGCCCTGTAAAATTTCGAAAATGGCACTTACCCCCTATAGTTTTCCGCCCTTCAAATGTCCAAAAACGATCAGATGCCCTTTTTCTGAATTTTCGTGGTTTCCTGGGTAAAGCAAAAGTTTAAGATGCTTTAAAAAAGTCGATAAAATGTAAAAGTGTGAACCACCCGGACCACCTTGGTATTAATGATACAGTTAAATGTACAGTTAAATGGCCCCCTATGTCCTGGTCAACTTTTGTATGAACCGTTTTTTATGTAGATGGGGTAGTTTAGAAGATATTTGTATTTATAGATTAAAATGGGTCACCCTGTATATGTATGTATGTATATATATATATATATATATATATATATATATATATATGTATATGTGTATATATATATATATATATATATATATATATATATATATATATAACTTTCACATCGGGGACGGGTAACTTCGTATCAACCAACTAGACATTTGCTTGTGAATGTCCACAAATTGTGAACTGAGAATAGAAAAGAATGTAATGAACAATGGTATACTTTTTTCTATAAATTCCAATGGAAGGACAATGTATGTCTGCAGATGAGCAATAAAGAATGTCGCAATGAAATCATTTTATTTTTTCCGAATTGCGCCCTATATTGGCAGAGCTTTAGCTGACCTAGCAGCAATTGCTAGTGGGCTGTATAATACAGTGGCTGACATTTTTGGCGTCCGCCACATAAAGGTAATTTATAAGAAAGGAAAGAAGAAAAGAAGAGGAACTATCGCGCTGCAAACGTCTGGCGAATGTCTCGCCTTCACGATCTTCCGGCTTACGTCAGTTAGCCGAGACACAGAATGCCAGTAGTCGTACCATCTTTCCTCCCATTCTGTCGAAAGAAGCTCAATCAATTTGGTCTCTTGGAGCTGCTCGATAAATCCTTCAAAGCAAGAAGGTTCCCGGCGCCACGATATAAAGGCTCGACAGAACGAGCTCGTTTCCTGCCGTTCAATCTTAAAGATACCCACCACCATGTCCGAAAGATACCGACTCTGCTCTGGATCTAGGAAACTTCCTCGGGTATAAGATAATGGCCGAGTGCAGCCCTTAGGAGGGGTAGGCGGACTTCGAAGCGACACCCCAGGGACAAATATTTTATTACTAAATGATAGGAGCCGCGAATCTTCGATGAAGTGTACGCCACTCGAGAGAAAAAGTGAGAAATGTCTTGCTATATATTCCTACTTAAGAGCGAAGTAATATTATACGTTCCTTCATCGATTTTTTTTTCAGCACATTTATGTTACTAAATTAACTGAAATTTATTAAACTGAGTTGCTGGAAATATGATTCTCGCTTTTCTAGAGGGACGAAGCTGTCGGCTCGGCGTGGTGTGTATGGTGCGTGTATCCATAAAAAATGAGAAAAATAAAAAAAAGTTGGTTCATTATTTTTGACGTGAATATGCACTTTATGTTTATCCTGAAAATATATAAATATAGCAAGACAATATGAACGGAGTTTATTTAAATGGCTACAAATGTATCTAGGTTATATATAGGGGAGTCTACCCTACAGTATATCTACAATAGATTATCAATAATTATAAGCAAAAGAATACGTAAAATAATTATTCTAATTTTGACCCTCTGGTGACGCACGTTTCCTGGCGTCTCATTGAAGGTGCACGTGGGTATGTAGCTATCCATAACTTATTTCAATGATGAAAAATGTTTAAAATAAATATTTAACTTTAAAGAGGTGAAATAAAAAGTTCAAAATATCAGGAATACATCTATATGAGTTTGGTATTGATATTTTAATTAGGTAAAAGACAGTAATTTACTTAAAATTAGGTGAAATTAAAAAAAAATCATAGTGATTCATAAAATGTATACTCCGACCTGTAAGGTGGTATGTATTAGCAGTTTTTATGTCACAAAAAAGTATATTTATTTTGCAATCTGAATATATGGTAAATGTATGTGCGGGAACTGATTGAATAAATATGAACTACTTTTTTTTTAATTGCATATAAATTTAGTGAAATCAAGGCTTATGTCTGCCGTCTTCGGTTCACTATTTTCAATTCTTGTGTAATTATTGATTCATTTTAATTTACTATCATTACCTACTCAATTATATTACAATTTTAATTAACTATGACATTTTTAAGCGCTTTCTTCTGAATGCAGCACCCCGCCCGAAATGGGTTTTCATGATAATTTTGGAAAGGGTGCATCGAGCAAAAAGGAAATTTTGCAGAAAACTTGTACGTAAAATAAACATGAAAAACTATGAAATTCACTTTTTCTTTGTCGGCCATACTTTCTGAGATGTCCACCCTGGGATTAGGGGGTGAGATTGACAGCGCGGGTCTCACGCTCCCGTCGTAGCTCATATCAGCAAATGAGATGGTTTTTCGATAAAAATGGATTGATCTTAAGTTATAGAGTGGAAAATTCTGCATAAATTCAGTGAAGTGCACTTTTATCCAGAAACAACCCCATCTCGAGATATGAGATACGAAAGAAGCGTACGACCCGCGCGGTACAACTCACCCCTTACTTCCAGGGTGAATATCTCGGAAAATATGGCTGACAAAGGAAAAGTATATAGCATAATTTCTTATGCAGATTTTATGTACAAGTTGTCTCCAAAAATTCATTTTTCACCGATGCACCCTTTTCGAAATAAACCTCAAAAACCATTTTTTGGGGGTGTTTTCCACCATTTGAGAATGTTTTAACCCTTCATCACGGGTGAAAATGATTTTTTATTCACTTTTTATGCCTTAAGGAATATGCATGATAAATATTATTCATTTATTATTATTTTTTTTAAAGTTTATAAATGTTAAAATCTTTTGGTCCGCCATTTTGAATTTTTTTACCTCAAATTCAATCTCCCTAGGGATCGCGGGACCTTGTAGTTGGTGGGAGGGCTTACGGGTCTTATTGGACTATAGATCTGGATAGGTGAACCAGAGAGGCTGCATCGCGAGGTGTAGCTAATCTAGGGAACTGACGGACTCTGATCAGTGGGACTTAAACTAAGGAGCGATCCTTCCAGGGGGTAATGGCAAAGCCTTCTAGAATATCGAGGGCGCGAGTTCTCATGCTCCCAAGCTACGATGCGATCGCCGTGTCAAGGGCTGAATGGTACCATGGTTAACAAATCCTTCAACATCCTGTCCTGCCCCCCTCAGTAGAGGCAGACAGGCAGGGGTCTCAAAGGAGGTGCCTTAACGGGGACTTTGGGACACCAGGTTGAATCCCATAGTATGTAGACCCGCCCCCTGCAAGCGGGGCTCTGCAGGGGCTGTTTCTAATTTCCCTAGCTTCTCGTGGGACAATTGAAGGAAACACGAAAAACAAAACAGAAACAATAAGGGGCCCGTTCCGGGACCCCCTTCTAACCCACTGCTAGTGGTTGAAGGCTCCTCAGGCTCTGCAGATTAATCTGCACCACAGCAAAGGCGCCTCGGCGGTTCTAGCCAGGCGCTTGTCAGTGGTGCAGGCAGGAATTGCCCTAATCTAAGAACCCTGCTTATACAGGGAAAGGATGAGTGGCTTGTCAGGATGTGACTCCATATATAAGGGGCCACGAGAAAAAGGGACAAGGGCATGCATAGCCGTCAAGGGTATGGATGCGATCTTGGTGCCTAAGTTCTGCTCCAGAGATCTCACCGTTATCAAGGTGAGACTCAGGGGCAGTAGTGGAGAAAGGCTAGAGGTGTTTATTGCCTCGGCGTATTTCCCGGGCGATGCCGAGGGACCCCCGCCTCCCAGAGAGGTGGAGGCTCTAATTCGGCACTGTCAAGAGAACAAGATTCCTCTGCTGTTGGGCTGTGATGCAAATTCTCACCACACGGTGTGGGGAAGCACAAACATCAATGACAGAGTGAGATATTTAATTGAATACATAGCGGGCACAGAGCTGGAGATTCTGAATCAGGGTGATACTCCCACGTTCCAGACTAAAAACAGGAGTGAGGTTCTCGATGTGCCTCTATGTTCGAGTGTACTGAGGAGCAGGGTAGTGGGCTGGGGAGTTTCCGATCAGGAGTCTCTCTCGGACCACAAATATATCGTGTTTCGACTAGCCCTAGGAAAACCGGTGGTTTCCAACATCAGAAACCCCAGAAACACACTTTGGGACTCATATAAAGAGGAACTCAAAGGAGGCTTGCGGAATTTCCGACAAGCTATGGTACCATTGATGAGTTAGAGCACGCCGCGGATTTTCTGCGAAGGACTCTGACTACATCATATATGAACAATTGCCCTAAAAGCACAATTAAGTCTAGGAAGGGAGCAGAATGAGGGAAAACCCACCTGGAGAGACTCCGTAACAAGACAAGAATGTTGTGCAATAGGATGAATAGAATTAAATTGCCTTCAGATTGGGACATCTATAAGACGGCCGAGCATGAATACAATAAAAGTATAAGAAAGTATAAACAGGAGAATTGGAGCGGCTTCTGCGAGGAACCGAAAGACATCTCGGAAATAGCGAGGCTGCAAAGATCCTGGCGAAGAGTCCGGAAGCACGACTCGGGCTCATAAGGCTCGAAAATGGTGAGTTTGCCCAAGACGAAGAAGCAACGCTGAATCACCTAATGTAAGTTCACTTTCCGGTTTTTCAACGAATTCGAACCGACCAAGAGGAGGAAGGCTGGGGCCAAGATGTGGAGAGGGCCGACTGGAATTTCTCCACTAAGGTCGTTGATTACAAAAAGGTGGAATGAGCCGTAGGGTCCTGCTGCCCGTTTAAATCGCCAGGGGCGGATGGCATTTATCCAGCGTTTTTACAAAAAGGCATGGATCTAGTCGTCCCTCCTCTGGTGAAATTATTGAGGGCAAGCAAAACCCTTAAACACGTGCCATCGGCATGGAAGAATGACAGAGTGGCCTTCATTCCCAAACCTGGGAGGGAGGGTTACACTGCTGCAAAAGATTTCCAAGCAATCAGCCTAACGTCTTTCATCCTGAAGAAGTTGGAGAAGCTGGTCGAGAGACACATTAGGGATGAGGTGCTCTTGGCCTCCCCGCTGCATAGAGGGCAGCATGCTTTTCAGGCAGGCTGCTCAGTAGAAACTGCGCTTCATGTTGTTGTGGCAAAATTGGAGCAGCAGTTGGAACAAAAGGGGTATGCTGTGGGTACTTTCTTGGATATAGAGGGTGCTCTCAGCAATACTCCTCCAGAAGCCATCTGTCAAGAGGTTTTGAGATGTGGCGTGCCGGACCAGTTAGTACGCTGGATAGGAAGCATGCTACACCGGAGGAGACTCGAAACCAGATGGGGTGAAGGCCTCGTAAGGGGAATAGCTCCACGGGGTTGCCCACAGGGGGATGTCCTGTCGACCCTCCTGTGAAGCATTGTAGTAGACGGCCTCCTTCGAAGGCTACATAAAGAGGGGTATTATACTCAGGGCTATGTGGATGACTTTGTATTCCTAGTCAGGGGGGCTCATCTGGAAACGTTGATGGGTCTTACGAGGTCGGCGCTGCGCATCGTAGAGCTCTGGTCCGATAGCTCAGGGCTCTTGGTAAATCCGGAAAAGACTAACCTGGTCATTTTCACGATAAATTATAAAGTGCCGAAAGTTGACGCTCCTGTTTTCTGTGGTGGGAAGCTGACGTTTTCAGATTCAGTTAAATATCTGTGAGTAATCCTAGATAGCAAGCTGAACTGGAAAAAGCACCTGGAGACTCAATGCAGGAAGTTTGTTATGACTTTTTGGATGTGCAGGAGAGCCTTTGGGTTGACGTGGGGTCTAGGGCCTACAATTCTTGCATGGCTCTACTCTGCTGTCCTAAAACCAGGGCTCTTACATGCAGTCGTGGTCTGGTGGCCACGGGCAGATTTTAAAACAATGCAGGACAGGCTGCGAAGATTACAAACGCTGGCGTTTAGGGGTTTGACTGGAGCTATGAGGACTACGCCCACAGCACAGGATTCATGCTCTGTGAAGAACCCCTACATGTTGCGATAACTGCTAGAGCGGCACACGCGATGGGCCGCCTGGCAAGAGAAAATAGATGGACTCGGAACACTAAGCACACTAGGCTCCCGAGTGACATCAGCGCACTGCCGATTCTAGAGAGCTCCAGGGGAGAGGGAGAGTCAGGAGCAGGAATCTATGACAGCAAGAGAGGGAGGAGAATAGGGATCCCACTTGGGCGACATGCTGCTGTCTTTCAAGCGGAGGTCCTGGCCGTCCTTCGCGGTGCTGAAACACAAATAGAAGAAAACGCTGCTGGCAGACAGATTACGATCTGCTCGGACAGCCAAGCGACACTAGCTGCAATAGGGATAATTGGTCAAGCAGGGTAAACACGAAGTGTGTTCATCAAACTGAGGTAAGCTTTTCTTGGTGAATAGAAGATATCTCCGGCGGACTCCGCAAGTGGCCACTCGTTACAGGCCTATAACCACGGAAAGTTTACCTCAGTTTGTAATCATCAGCTGACTATTAAACTGCTTGAAAGATTACCTCCAACGCTTCATACTCCCAGTTTTTTCTGGGCTCGCAGGCTTGGGTGATTTGACATCGTTTACTTGCAACCAGCAAGACGTCACATATTTTCATCCAAAACAGCCTTACTAAAGATAAAAACAAACTAGTGATTTTTCGCAGTTTGATTAAAAACTTATAACAGTTTGCACGAATAAGCAAATTGTCCATCAACTTTGCAAATACAGCTGTTTTGCGGACGGGCGACTGACACTTTTGCGACCGCTAGGGGCGCTAGTGAGTATGGAGACACACAAGTCGGCGATGACGTCTGCTATTCGCATTATATCAGACGCATTATATCAGGGCTCTGAATTTTTTAAATCAATATGTCGAATAGTTTTCGAAATATCCATTTTTTCTGTTAAATTGAATAATCCAATAATTCAGTTCTCACCCTTACCCCTTTTTCAACGCCTTACGGGGGTGGAAAGGGACCCCTGTGACTGCTCATAGAAATTATGTAAGGTCACACTCCCACCCCTTTTCCAACTCCTCATGGGGGGCGGGAAGGCACTCCTGTGACTGATCACAGAAATGTAAGGTTACACTCCTACCGATTTTCCAAAGCCTAATGGGGAGAGGCATCCCTGTAATTGGTCATGGAATTGAAAAAAGTAAAATAAAAATTGATATCTTGAAAACTATTCGAGATATCGATTTCAAACTTTCAGATTTGTGTCTGTCTCAAAAAATCCTATAGGAATCCGCATTAAAACTTTGTCGCCACGGATATCGTAATCTTTCCATTGTTATTATCGATGTATACTTACAAGCAGGAAAAATTATTATATATTCAATTCAAATGTCTGATTGCTGGTTAATTTATAATTATTCTAATTTATACTATAAATATTATATTATAAATCATTTTTATAAAGAACGATCAATTTTGAGGTTAAGTGTAAAAAAGATTTATTTCACTTGAACAAAATCTATAATTGATAAAAAAAACCTATATTGAATGTAAACAAAAAATTTGTTAAAACCATATAAGTGAGGAAAAACAAAAAACGTCTTTGAATCAAATAACATTTGTTTGACCTTATTATTAAGAAATAATTTGTTTGATTCAAACAAACATTTTTCTCAATTCATCTACATTTTACAGTGCAATTATTATTTAACGCAATTGATAGATAGTTTTTTTAAATTTTACAATTTATTTAGAATCTACCATGGTGTATTATGGTTATTATTAAATCGTTAAAAGATGGTCACAATGAATAATAATAAAAATGAGTTGAAAATCAAAATCTGTAGATAGATTTTTTCTTCCGGATAGTTGAACTGAACTTTGCGAGATTCATGACGAAGAATGTCTCTATGTACAATGTACATGGATTTCCCTTCACACGAAGCGACGCTAGCGGTTGATTTACAGACTGGCAAAAACGTATCTGGTAGATAGGTTTTTCGATGCTGTTTCTCGGCACGCAGTCGTACCCGCAATTCTCAAATTCGTGCAGACAGGCTTACCTTTCCGTAGAAAGAGCCTTTCTTAAAAAGTATTTCTCCAGCTTTCTAAAAAATCTGAGTAGACAGGCCAATTAGGGTCTAAGTACATCTGATTTTAATTAGGTTTTCTAATTTCTTTTTCGACAGATGATTTCGTTTTCTCATTACGAATCCAACCATATAAAAAACTCATTTTTCATAAGTCCTTTCTTCAAAAGCACGGCAGTATAGTTATTGAAGAATGGATGTGATGTAAGATATTTGTGTTATTAACGTTTGAGAATATGATATAGCTGAATGTGGCGACAAGAGTCAACGCCCGTGTGGAAAAATTTCCTGGCAGTCTGGTTACAGGTCTGGCCCAGGTCTGACGCTAGTCTGGCCCAGATCTGACCTTATCTAGGCCGTCTAGTCCGGAAAGTCTGGTCTGTCCCAGGACTGGCGCTGATCAGCGAGCCAAGAACAAAACAAGTTTTAAGTCCGATTAGCCGATTTTTTTGGCATATTTAAAAAAAGTTACAGGGTGTCTAAGATGATAGAAAATGAGAAATTGACACTATCAAAAACAAGACTTTTTTTTCTTATGACCTTGACAGTCTGGTCTGGTCCAGGTTTGGCGCTGATCAGCGAGCCAAGAACAAACAAAGTTCTAAGTTCGATCAGCAAATTTTTTTTGGACATATTTCAAAAAAGTTACAGGGTGTTTCAAATCATAGAAAATAAGAAATTCACACTATCAAAACAAAACTTTTTTTTTCTTATCCCATAACTAGGGTTTGACCAGCCCATAACTAGCTGCTGACCAGATGGTCTGGCCAGGGGCTAGCCAGAAAAAACGTTACACTTTTGGCCAGGTCCAGGCCAGACCGTATGGCCAGCGTCAAGACTGGAAACTAAACGGTCTGGTCTGGGCCAGGCCAGCGCCATAACATTTTTCCACACGGGCGACAGCATCCAGACAAGTGCTTCTTATTGTGTCAGGATAACGAGTCAAATTTTTTCAAATCTTCACTCTATTTAAACTCGTTACCATGACATAATAAAAACCACTTGTATTGAAGCGCGATACTTGTTATTTATCATTATGGGCTGGAAAACATATTTCAATACTTGCTTTTGCCGTCACATATATTAATTTAAAATATTTGAAATTCAAAGCACTTGAAATTCGAACTCATTTAATTTGGAAACTCATTGAGTTTGAAATTTATTATTTATAAATGCAATTTTTTTTTATTTAAAATGCTTCGTTAGTAATATCTGGGCCTATGGTGATTTCTTGCCTCGTATGAATTGCCACCTTCACTTTGCTGGGTCACTCGTCAAGAAGTTCCTCTTTTTATGTCCTTGCCACTTGAATAACTATTTTTTAAAATGCTATCCAAATTTGATGGCTTTGGTATTGAACTTACTTAACGTAGACTTTTCATTTTTGAAATGGTGCCTGTACAAAATGGTTTAATCTTTAGTTTTCAGTTTTCAACTTGTAAGATTTATAATTCAGGCGATTTTGTGAGGTAAAGTCGCAATTGAAGATTTTGGGGTTTCAATGGAAAATTATACTTTAAATATGATTTTTTCGAAAAGCTATTTTTCATAGTTTCAACTTTGAAGACGCCCTATTTAAAATTTCATGTATTGATCACGACCAAACCTTTTTTGAAAGGTAAAATTATAATTTTTATGAATGAATTATTTAAATTTTTTTTGCATTATTAGAGATAGGAAAAATAGTTTCAGGAGTGTTTCATTTCATGCATAAAAGAGCTACATTTGAAAAGTGCAGTGACAGTTGCAGCGCAGAGGTACGTTTTGATAGCACGTGCTTAGCTCGGAATAGTCAAACGTGCGCCACACCGCCGCATACATAGATGGAGAGGTGTTCTTTCTTATACGTGTCTTTCAGTAGACATGACACTGCCCACCAGGGAAATTCGATACAAGGTCTTTTCATGTATATTTGAAGATCACCACGCTTCTTGGGGACTGGGCATAAAGGGACACCGAACATGTGGGCCCATCTGCCGTCAGCACACTCGTCGAATAACATCTATTTCTTTTTCGCACTGTGGATTCTTGCACGAGATTTCGAATGCGCACTACCATATAGAGGAAGAGATGATTATTTCCGGGTTTTGCTTGCTGCCTTCGGCACGTATCTGCCTCGGTGACAAGCAGAAAGTGAATCGAAGTAATTCGAAAGTGAAAAGACTGTCACAAAAATCTTCTGATTGAATCAAGTCACTGTTGACATTTAAAGACAGAAATATTATGGAAAATTTACAATGTGCGCTTCGAATAAGAAAGAAGATATTAGGACTAAAATGAGATGTGAAAAAGAAAATCGCAAAGCACAATTTCCTCATTCATTCAACAATTAAATTAGCAGCACGAGGAAGTGCCATTTTAAAATTTAAATTTGTAAAATCAGTTTTTTATCACAACTATGAAAAGAACGATTTAATACCGTGATTTCACTTGATTATATAAAAGTCAAATTTTGAAAATGGTTATACAAATAACGTTTCATCTGACTAACTGTATGAAAAATTGAATGGTCCTTGTTTTAGTGCGTTTTAGAGCCCACTAGGGTGTCGCAAATGGAATTGTTCTTTGAATAAGTCGGAGATACTACACCTTAGTGCGTAATGGCGTGAGATGCTATCTTAGCGTTATCGGCTTAATTAGTTTCATTTTCGTAATTCCCCTTGTGAAGCTTTGTTCAAGTTTGACAAATGGTGCTGAGGGTTTCGTCGCGTCGCACAGAAACTCACAGTACTCTCGTGAAATATGATCTCAGTGGATACATTTTTTAATTAAACGAATCTTCTATATTATTTACTTATCAAAATGGCAGCGTTAATTAATACAAGCTTTTGTGTATAAACTGCGTGGGTTAAATGGAAAAATGACATCGTTTTATTTTTTTATTACTCCTTTTAATTAACAAGTCCTGTTTTCCCCACTTTTACTCATTTATTTATTAATAATCTTTCCCAAAATCCATCTTTGTCAGTCGTAAAATCACTAAAACCTGTAAATTTGATCAAGTAGATGACGATTGACTTTACTACATATGGTGTACACCCGGGTGTAGACGGTTATTGTCTGCACCCAAAACTCTAAAAGTCCTCTGAGGTTGTCTAAGAAGTAGCCAAAGCTATGTGAGGTGATTAGACCAGTGCGTAGTGTATGTATGAGGAACCCTGAGGAATGACTCAGCTTAAACAAATTCCTATCACACACTGTACCAAAGGTGGAAATTTAACTCCGGCCCTTGCTAGGAAAAGTACACTTATGGCATTTTATTAAGTTTTCAACTAAGAAGTACCCATTGCTATATGAGCCAACTGGACCAGTGCGTAGCATGACCGAGCAAGTTCAACAATAGGTCAGCTTAGGTAAAATAGCCAAGAAACGTTCCAGCACCACGTTAGTTTTATAATGAAATATATATTTGTCGTCTCAGACATCTGGTATCATTTCCATGTTTATCTTTATATTGCTTCTTTGATGAGTTTTGAACGCTGAGGCGGACACAAATACAATTTAATTGGAATTAGTCTCAGAAGAATAATCTAACAGAATTTGATTCATGAAAGGCAGAAGCTTTAACTCCCATAAAGAACTTTGATAATAGTAATATAAATACTTCATATTGGTATAATTGAATTACTACGACCCACAAAATCATTCAACATTTTTTCGGTTCATCGCATTAAGCTAAGATATTTGAAAAAATTCCAAGGTATGCCAGATAATTACCACGATTTACAAATATTTCAAATGATTTTTAATGGATTTTATAAGAATTTTGAAGATTTCAGTAATTCTAATGATTTTAGAGACTCTCAATAACGTACTTCAATCAATACCCTAGGATCTCAAAAGATTTCAGAGGACTTCAAATACTTCAAGAGGATTTAAAAAAAATCAGATTTCATGTAATTACACGGGAATACAAGGGATTTTATAATATTTTGATGGATTCCAAAAAATATATTCACGCGAATTGAGGTATTTCAAGAGGGCTTGGAAAGATTTGAAAACATTTCAGGGTATTTTCAAACCTTCCAAAGGATTGAAGACATTTCACAGAATTTCCAAAGATTTTAATGATTTGAATAGATTAAAAAAATGACATGCGGGTTTGAAGAATTTTCTCAAATTTCAGAAGATTTGGAAGTTTTTTATACGACACATAAGTTTTTAGGATATTTTGAAATATTTCAAAGAATTTATGAAGAATTTTAACGGATTTTATATGATTTACGAAGATTTGAGTAATTTCAAGGGATTCCAAAGGCTCTAAATAAGGTATTTTAATCAATTTCCCAGGATCTCGATTTATTTCATAGGATTTCAGATATTTGAAGGGATGTCAAGGAATTTCAAGAAATATCATCAGATTTCATGTGACTTCACGCGATGTCAATAAGTTTTTTTAATGATTTAAGGAAGTTTCAAGAGCTTTAAAAAATTGAAAGGAATTTTAAAACATTGTAAAGGATTGTAAATATTTTAGGGTAAATTTAAGGGATTCCAAAGAAAGTTTCAAGAAATTAAAAAAATTTTAAGCAATTTCAAAAAATACCAAAGGATTTTAAAGATTTCAGGGTATTTTAAAAGATTCCAAGGAATCCATCCTGAGGTCTTTTTATAAAATTTTGGTAGCTGTATGGGAACTGCCATTTTCAATTTTTGATGCGATTTTTGGAATCTTGATCCCATTGTGGAATATTCCAAGTTGTGAAAAAGAAATTTGGTATTTTCTTATATTAAGCTCCGAACAATTACCTGATGGAAGATCGAGAACTTCTAGCCGCCGACCTGGACCGACTCCTCAACTTTTTCGATGAAGATCTGCCCCTCCTCCTAGATTTCGCAGGCGACCTCGAGGGTAATTTCTTCGTCCTAGATAGTGACCGAGACTTCGAAAATACGTGGATAAATTAAAAAAATTCAACAGAACCCTGAATAGTTCAAAGGAATTAAAAATAATTCAAGGTAAATTAATAAAAAATTGGGGTGAATTTCAAATTAATCTCTTTAAAACTTTGAAATTTATCAAAGTATTCTTAAATGCCGTGAAATTCTGTGCAATGTTATGATATTTTCTGAAATCCTGGAAAATGCATTAAAATAACTTCATAGCTTTTAAAATCTTTTGAAATAATTGAAATTTTCGGAAATCTGGTTACATATCTTCCGAAATTCTAATAAATTATTTACAACCGCATGCACATTTTTTTAAATACTTTAAAATGTTTAGAAATGTCTTGAAACTTTTTAAAAATCTTGAAAATGCTTTCAAATCTTTTAAAATAACCTAATATATTTGAAATCCTATTAAAGTACTGGAATCAATTGAAAATTCTTTGGAATCTTTTGAAATACCGTAGAATATTTTTTATTCTTGAAAATATTTTGACATCTCTCGAGATTTTTGTAAGCTCTTAGAAATTCTTTGGAATTTATTGAAGTGCCTAAAAATATACGAAATTATTCGATATAATTAATTTTTCAACAAAATAGTTCAATTCTCAACCGAAGCAGATTGATTTTTAACCAAATGCATCTTTAACAATTATCCACGAAGTAGTATAAGGAGATCCAACTCTAATATAAGGATACTCCCCATATTTCCGTGCCCACATCCTATAACATACCCACAGAATACCAGATTAAGTATTGTATCGCCTCGCATGAGAAAATTTGAAACTGTTGAAAACCAACGGCAAAACCTATGTTATAACGGTTTTCCGCAAGAGGCGCTAGAATACGTTATCTGAAGTGCTATAGGATGTGGGCACAGAAAAATGGGGGTACAATTTTCTGAAATGGTTCATAGAGTTGGATCTCCTTATACTACTTCGTGCAATCATCAATCAACCATAGCATCTTTAACCAAAGAAGGCAAAATGTTTTAATTTTAAACCAAGAACTATTGTTTAGTCAAGAGAAAAAAAATCAACTGAAGTGTTGAATTATAAACTAAAAACGATTAATTTTTAAACAAAAATGTAATAGTTAAATTTGCGGTTGAAGAAAATGGATTTTCTACCCGAAAAAACGAATCTTCAACAAAGTAGTTGATTTTTAACCAGAGTGATGCATCTTTAAATTAAAGAATGAATTTGGAACAAAGCAGTTTAACTTTCAACCAAGTAATTGAATTTTCAATGAAGAAGATTAAGTATCTACAAAAAACCGCAAATTTACAACAAAATACATACATTCTGAACAAAATTGTAGAATTTTTAAGTAAAAACAATCAATTTTCAAGCAATAATGAATAGTTAAACTTTCAGTGCAAAAATTAATTTCCAACAAAAAAAAAACGAATTTTCAACCAAATATATGGGTCTGCAAGTAATCGAATGAAATTTTATGAAATTAGTTAACTTTTAACCAAGCAGTTGAATTTTCATTGAAAAAGATTAATTTTCTACCAAAAAGACGATCTTACAATAAAATACATAAATTTTCAACTAAAAATGTAAGTTTTTAATTAATAATAGAATAGTTAAATTTTCAGTTAAAAAAGAAAAAGAAAATTGAAGAAAAAAAATCGTATTTTCAAGGAAATAGTTCAATCCTTGACCAAATAGTGAAATCTTTGACCAAAAGAGATGAATTCTGAACCAAAAATATAATAGAATACCTTTTTAATTGAAAAGAATGAATTTACACTGAAAAAAGTTTGGATTTTCTTTTTGATTTCTATTAATTCAGTTCGCATTTAAGCGAAAAAAGGGAAGTTTCTTGTAAAAATGAGTATTTAGATACGTGTAAAATAGAATCGCTAATTTTTATTTTTTCAAGCATTTCAAAAGATTCTTATTCCCATTTACATTTTCCATGTGTGATGTCACATTGAGGGGGAAGTCACCCGCATATTATTCCGTACACTACATGCACAATAATCATGTCATAATGCATAATAACGTCTAATAATCGCGTATTTTAAGGTCCTCAAACTCTTCGATTTTTCAATTTAATTTTTTGTGCAACAATATATAAAAAAATATAGTGACAAAATTAGCAATTTCAAAAATATTATTTTTGATCTAAAAGAGAATTGCTTCAAAAACTCTCTGTTAATAAGAATTCATGCATATGTACTTAAGAAACATAAATAATTCATTGAATGTACAAGTTAATTGCTATGCACAATTTGTATAAAAAAAGACTTCAGTTTTGTGCGCAAATATTGAAAACACTGATTACATACATAACCTTATATATATATATATATATATATATATATATATATATTAAAGCTTTTTATCTAATTATTAAATTAACACTTATTAAAAACAATTTATCAAATAAATACTTAACTGTAAATGTTTTTTACTTAAGTAAAGGCTTTTTTTACTCTAACTATTTTGTTATTACCTCAAAATGAATATTATAAATAAAATTTCAAAGAAATTTTAACAATCATCATTGTTAATAACAAAAAGTATATACAAATGGCACAAATAAACGTTTCTCCATAAAAAAATAGTTTTCTCATTGAAGTAGAACGTCAATGATTTGTCGTGTTCTGACGTGTCGCTCGCGCTCTCGTATATACTTCATAAT
>CAKNYM010051067.1:239517-263782 GCA_932195095.1 Andricus curvator
TAAGAAGTTTGTATAAAGGGCGTTGCCCGTGAAATTATCAAATAAAACAAATAAAGACGACAATCGTCATCCGATTTGAACTTTAAAAAATGAATTCAAATCAAATTCCGCATCAAACTGTCGTGGACAATTTTTGGAAAAAAATGCATTATTCTTTTATTTAGAAACAAAATTAAAAAAAAAATTGTGAATGACTTGGATTCATTTAAAAATAGCTAGGAAGCATGAAATAACTATCCAAAAAGATCTTCAGTAATAATGCAAATGTTAATAAATTTACCTACTTTGTTATAAACAAATGAGTAATGAAAATGGTTTCATGGGAATTAGCAGCGATTTGTCACTTGATTTGCACTACATTTGAACAATTTAAGGACAAAGAGAGTTTTTCAATTTTTCAGTTCAATTAATAAATGTTAATAAATAATTTGTTATTTTATAAACAATTATTCATATCAGGTATTTATGATGAAATAAAAAAATTTTCTACGGAAACAATTATATATATATTACTTGACAGCCAAACCTAAGTATCATATTTGATCATCCAATAAAAATGTATAAATGTTTAAACAATCTTAGTTAACAAACGCACTATTTGGCTTTATTTCGACGTACAAACTTGGTTCTTTCGACACAATCAACTGCATATTACAAATTTCTAAATTGTGAAGGACATTTTGATGACCATGAACAATTGTTCTTTTTAACAACAGTAGTTTCAACCAATTTTCATTATCTTATGTATTTACGAATAAAAATCCGCTTTTTCCATCGAATTAATAGCCAATCGTCCAGCAATACTTTCTTGCTATAAATCGAAAACTTTTGATAATCGCTTAAACAAACTTAATTAACAAATGCATTATTTTGCTATTTTTCAGCAATTAAACTTTGTTTTTTAACGTAACTAACTATTAATAACAAATTTGTAAACTTTTTTCAGATACTTTAATAACAATCTACTATTTTTATTGTTATTAACAATGTTATAAACCAATTTTTCTGGTCTAATGTATTTGTAAACTAAAAATTACGTTTTTCATGTGCAATATACTGAAATTTTCTTAGCAATAATTCCATGCTAGCAGTTGATAACAATTGGTTATTTGTTAAATAAAATTAATAACTTGTTGAAATCCGATATTATATACTGTGTATAACTACGTTAATTAATTTATTAATAACAATAACGGTAGTGAATGGTTATCGAATTGTCTAAAAAAAGTATGAAAACTTCTTATTAACGGTTGATTACGGCAAAAGAACAAAGTTTAAATGCTGAAAAACATCCAAATAATGCATTTATCAATTAATTTTGTTTGAATAATTATCAAATATTATCGATTATTAGGAACAAGCCATTGTTAAATAACTGGCTGTTAATTAGGTGAAACGAGCGGCATGCTATTTAGAAATACATAAACTGATGCATTGGATTTTTTTTTACGCTGGAGGGCAACGATTCCCCCAATTTGGTTTCAAATTCGAAAAAATGGCATATTATTGCTTTGTTGAAATTTTAATTTTAACAGGTGCCGCCGCGTACTAGAAATTCCCCATGTGAAATGTTACACGAAAGTTTGCCAACTCTAACATAATTACACAATTCCATGGACGCGGTGCCCCGAAAAATACACCTAAATCCTGAATTGTCAATTCTGCACGAAATCTACGCCTAATTTATTGTCTATTTTATTATTATTGCGGATATTGTGGAACAATTTTCTATATCAAAAACTCGTCTTTTTTCTAACAGGATCAAAATCAAGGTTGCCTTTTCACACGTTTTCGATACCTCAGCTTATTTATTTAACAAACGCCTATTTGTTTAAATATTTTTTTAAAATCTAAAAGTCGGCTTTTTTCTCGCATAATCATCATCATGGTTGAATTTATTTAAACAATATTTCTTTAGGGTATTTGGAAATTTTCTCTTTTTGTCTGCTCTAAATATTACAAGTAGTGATTGTTGAAAACATAAGTTTTATTTTTTATATGCATGAATTATTTAAACAATTAATTATTAGTAATTTCCAGTATTTTGTCCAATTGTAAACGTTTCTGCACAGAAGTTTGTTTCTTTCTTACAAAATGTTACTCAAGGATGCCGACTTTTCCCTACAATCACTTAAATGTTTTCTCATAAAGGTTTACATGCTCGAGTGGCCAATCACGTTTTACTTTCGAGTGTATCGCGCTCGAGGTTTAAGCTGCCAGATTATAGGTTGCAATTTATCGATGGGAAGCGTCATGAGCCTCATATATTGATCCAAGCCTCTCATGATACTTTTCTTTTGACGAATATCTCTGACTCTAAAGCGTAGTAGTCCACTTACGTTTACTTTGATTGCTAATTGCACTTTTCACGGTGCATCAAGAATATGGTGAAGTTGCAATTGTCAAAGTGTCAAATCTTAGGACACCAAGAGTTTGACCTGCAAACCGATGTGGAAAATGTATCAGTGGATGAATAAAATACCACACGTGCTTCGCAAAAAGTAATTTTACAGAAGAATACCCAGAGCATCCTAACGACCTACGGTAACGGCTTCCACTCCATGAATCAGATCCAAGCCTTTTCTTCGGTATCCTAAATTACCTTTCTGGGCATCTTGAGGTATCACTCAATTCATATATTATTTCCTCTTATTCATTTTTTATTTGAAAACGAAAATGTTTGCCCAGAAGGATGTACAAAAGGGGGGGGGGAATTCCTTTAGTCATTATTCTGGTTGTCTAGTGGTAGTGTTTTCAAAATTGAAAATAAGGAATAAAACCACTGACTAACCATTGACTTTACTTAGGGATGATTTTTGTGGCATTTAATATATTTTTCAGATATTTTGAAAAAAATATATTATAGAAGAAAGGTGTCCACAGATGTTCGTCGTGCATAGAGAATCAAAAGGAATATCAATCAAATTATTGAATAAAATGTGTCATAATCACTAAATATCTATATTACTCTGTTTAATGTCTTTAAGTAGTTATATTCGCCTTCTTTTCGTACATTCAAGTTTTATTTAAGTGAACTGTGTTTTTAGCTCTTCGCACTGATTTTCGTTCCTTCTTTTAACTAGTATTTGAGAAAACCAGGACTATTAAAAATGTTTACACTGCTATACTTACAAATTTCGAAACATTATTCTCTTGTTATTTGCGACAAATAAGGGATTTCTTTCTGGATTGAAAATAGTAAGTCCTGGTTTGATGAAATAAAAGAACATTCAAGAAAATAAAAAAAATAGAATAACTTTTGAGAAAATTTGTGGGCGTTTGCAAGAGAAGCACTGTTAAAACTGTTCGGAAATTTACGGAACATTTCAGGCGCAAAAGTAACGGAGTTTTCCAAATGTCAGTTACTGAATCGGGATTACGATAAAATTTTTATAAATTTACAAATTGTACGTAAAATTACGAATGTTGGGAGGAAATTACGAAACTACTTCGTGAAATTAGGAGAAAAATCGGTATGACTCGGATCCTTTCGGTACTATTTGCATTAAGGTAAACGTCCCAGTAATCATGACCATAAGAGATTTCATTGACTTCAAATATTTAGAAAACTGTTTTGTTTTTACATTATATTTAATATTACTTTTTATTTATAAACAATTAAAAGTCAAAAAGCACCGATGTCCCAGTTATCGTGATTTCCAAATCTGCCATGTACTAGTAATCGTTAGTCGTTGTCCCAGTCTTCGTGAAAGAGGTTGAGTTTTTTTGAAATCAGTTTTTAGCAATTTAGAGGTGTAGTTCAAGTGTATTTTTGGGTACAAAAATGTACACACTGGTAATTTGTATAATTAACTTTTTTGCAACATACGTTATAAACACAATGACGAAATTTGATAAATTGCAATGATTAAAAAAATCATGTGTATTTGGAGGCTTTGTTCTGTTTACGTTGTCGAAATATTAAAACTATCAATAATTATATAGTACAGATTAATGTTAGCTAATGAAAAACTACTCAATAAATATTAACTTCACTGAAAAATGATAATAAACTAAAAAATTGATGATGAAATCACTAAAGTTCAGTTTCAAGCACTAATTTTTGTTACAATTACTGCTCACAGTAACAAGTCTGTTCTCCAATTTCATTTCACGCCGTTTTGAACCTAATTAAATTATTATTTGTAATGAAATATGGAAATAAAATGTTGACAGAGTCGTCCTAGTCTTCGTGATCGGTCACGATTACTCGAGCAACTATGCTTTTGAAACGTCCCTATAATCGTCTTTCCTAACCTAAATGTTAAGCTATTTTCCACGTTTCGTGAATCATTGCCACCGGCAATATAAATGAATTTTTTTACCCATTTGCACTATTTGTATAAAGAAAACTAATTTGGTTTCCACAACAAGCACTGTTCAAACTTACTTAAAAATATTTTAGGATTGTATTTTTATGCAGAAAATACTTACTCCTGGCGTTTACACCACAAAACTCACGATTACTGGGGCCGTACCGATTACTGGGACATCTACCTTACCGTGATCCCAACCTTGGTACGTGCCACTGCCACTGCCCAGCAAAGAAGTGTTCACCTGCAGAAATAGTCTTGAAGGTATAATTAAATATTTTTTCTCGAAATCTACTTTTTCGTGGAGTCAAATAAATTCAATTCTCTTTTCTACTTTGCACATGCTTTGCATCCTTTGCATGCTGTGACAGGTGGTAGGTTATGTTTCATCTATAATTTCGTGCCTTTGTTCCTTTCGAGCTACTTACCTATGATATTAAAGGCCTTTTCATACATCGCTTGCTGGCAGTGGCAGGCAGCCTGCCTGCGCAAGGTCCACAAATTTATAATAATAATAAATAATAATAATACATTTTTTTCAGTTAATTATAATTTTCATACATATACAATGTATATATATTAAAACTATAATTAACCGAAAAAAAATTTATTATCCTTGCAATTTTACGTTACTGTTACTGAAAATTACGAAAAAATTTCGGAATTTTTACGAAACATGTAACTGAGAGACGATTCTGTTAGCGCTATTGAAAATTAGGAACCGTTTCATAATTTTTCAAAACATGTAACTGCAAAAAACTTCCGCTATATGTTTCGTAAAATTCAGAAAGAAATTTCTAACAGTGAGGGCACTTCGAACATGAAATATACCCATTTTCGATTGCTGTCTGGATATGAGTATAGTGCCAATACATTCAGCATATGTCCTAATATCATCCCCAACTCAAACCCGAAAATAATAATATTGACCTTGACTTAAAAAAACGCAGATATCTCTTAAACTAGAACATGACGTAAGAGCCCTTTTCATGTCGACGCCTACATTTTAGAATTTTTGTATAATATTCCACAGTATTCATTGAGGGCCCCCGGACAAAGTCGGGTGCATTTAGTTAGTAGGAAATATAATTAATATTTTAGGGTACAATTATTTCAATATCTGATAAAAATATAATTTTCGTTATTTGGAAAGAAAATTATATTTACTCTTCAATCTGCATATTCTTTTCAAAAAGAAATGCTAATGAAATGCCGTTTAGCCTATCAAATATTTTATTTACTTTTGTTTCGATAAGCGTTTGCTCAACCCCTTGACCCATGAAAAGTTTCAAGTAAAATAAATCAATATTCACGACGTTTTCAAGGATGATTAATATCAGAATCGTGTTCGGTGCAAAAAAATCTATAAAAAGTAAAACTCATTATCTTATAGTCACTTCCTCCTAAATAGAGCGAAAATGATTGTTTTTCACACTGATCTTTGGCTTTAAATAAATAAAATTTCTCGGCTTAGCGGAAAATACTCCCTTGATTCATTTCCAGTTCTCATAACGTATTTGCAATTGTCTACTTCTCACCTGATAGACATATGACCACAAGTATATGATTTCACCACTTATGTATATATCAACACATGTGTGGTTACATGCTAAATAAACCGCTGCGCGGTTATTTATGTTGGTTTTCGGAATGGTTCAAAGCTCGGTGGCAATGCAAATTACTGTTTACCAGTGGCCAGTACTCCTGCGAGGGCAAATTGAGCCTATGACAGAATGGTCAGTGTTGGATGCAGGCACGTAAACTCACCTTCCTAGGTGGGTAACTACATAGCTGGTTAATTTATATCGTCTGATGTTCCGACCCTCGTCAGTGAATCTCAGTGCTTGGATTTGGTAGTATTACCCACAACAACTCAGAGCTTGATTCAGAAACAATACTGCTTGATTTTCTACAATCTACTGGATTGCTATAGGGATACGAGCAACAACAGAGGAACTGTTCCGCATCTCATAAGACTTCCTCCTTTGCACACACCCTTTGAATCTGCAATGAAAACAACCCCGATGTGGCTCTATATTATTAGTCCTTGATTGTATATGCAAAGGAGCTTTTCGTAAATAATAAGACAATTTCGTATATAGTGCATCTAACGCATAGAGTTGCGAATTGAACCAATAAAACAAATCTGCATTATTATTTTATGAACTAGAATCATCAAATGAATAATCTTTGTACAGATTTGAATCAAGTTTGAGATTTATTTTCGATCTACAAGAAAATAATGTGTTTTATTTACAATTTTTAATCGCATTCCTGAAACAACATATAAAATTTATTATATTTTAAAGCCAGTTTATTTTATCGAATTGCAAAAACAAGTTCGTAATGATATTATTTTTAAGTGCTTGATGGAAATCTGAAATGTAACATTATGAACGACAGATGAGGTCACTAATATTTTGCATGTCAAAGGATCATTTTCCTCGCTGAAGTGCGCACATCCATCATCCTCAATTACTTCACAGCTTTGAGATTTCATTATGGAACGTCCTGTTCCAGCTGTAACAAGACCATATTCATCATCATGATCCTTTTAGTTTGGTGCAATGAAATATTTGGTACTAACGTTTTCTTTCGCAATGGCGAAAAAAAAGAAAGAATTTTTAGAAACAAGGGTTGATGTTAAACAAAAATATGCAACCTCTCAAAAATATATATTTGCTTTTTGAGCCATGAGAGCATATATAAATATGAAACATTTCTTTATAGAGTATTTTTTTCATTTTAAAATGCAATACCAGTAGGAAAATTATTATTATCTCATTAACACGTGAAGATTATATTAAACGAGAACCTACGAAGGAATGATTATGACTAACATACTTGTAGGAGTAAGATGGTTTCTAATATTATGGTAGTGTATGTAGGAACTCTGTAAGCGAAAGGACAAGATTTGCCTGCAATAGAGGTCTCGGAAGTTTCCCATTATAGTCTATCTTAACTAGTATCGGCCCATGGGTCTTCCAGACCTTCGTAGTAGCATGTAGGGTAAACTATGACCCCAAACTATTCCATTGTTACTGCTGTAGTTTAACCCTACGTTCGACCTTTCCGGAAACTAGACGAGACTTAAGTCCACGAGATGCAAATTTATCTCAATGAATTTACGCGATGCAGCCAATCATTGTCGTTTACTAAATTGCGGCGAACAAGGATCAAGTAATATTAAGGTAGTGCGAGACAGACTCATCGAATTAGCAGTTTAAATCATACCACGCTGAACAACATTTCGTAGCTGGTAATTAGAATTTAGATAATATAAAACTTTTTAAATCATGGATTATTTTTTCAATAAAAGAAATAATTTATAGTATTGCCAAATAAATTTAAAATATAAGGCTTTAAAAAAAGCACTGAACTAGCCCCTAAAAACGTTGAAAAATTAAATTCCCAAATAAGATGTAATTAAAATAGTTCAATTTTTTTAACTTAGAATTTTTTATCTTTTCATGTGCAGTCAACTCTTATAGGCGTTGCACAAGCCGCTGTTCACAAAATAGTGAGAATTCACCACGACTTCAACACGAGTAATTTTCCGAGTACAGGGACGGGGGGAAAACGAGATGACATCAATTTTCCCCTTTCCTATGCTTTGAAGAGTTCAACTTCTTTATCCGTTTGATTCAATCCTGTTACGAAAACGACTCTAGTACTCCATTTTCAGGACTTCAGACGTTTATCAACCATTTGCAGCACAAGTGATTAAAACCGCGAAGATGGTAAAGATGGTAATTTTTCTGAGGATTTTTGCAACGTTGAGAGACGAAGAGAAGATTTCTCGATTATCTCGATTTCTAACCTAAAGCTTGAATAGCTTTTTTATCGTGTTTTAGACGATGTCTTTAAGACTGAAATCTATATACTTGGTAAACATTTTTGTTTTATTTCATAACAAATTGTAATTCAAGATATTTCTGTCCAAAAGTCTTGTAAGTTGCAAGTTATAACATATAAAGATGAGAGTCTGAAGAATTGAAGATTTGTCCTAAATTATTTTCCTTGGACTTTATAAATGTTAATATTATAAGATGGTGAATAAGCTAATCACTGTAGATTTATTTTTATTAGAATTACAAAAATAGGTTAATAGTTCTTCCAAAAATAATTCTTACAATAAATAATAATAATAATATGGATAAATTCATTAAAGAAAAGATATTTTATATTTGATGAATATTACATATTATGATTTAAAATTGAATAATATATTAATTGAAAAGTATATATTATTGTTCATAAAAAATTATGAATTATTGTTCATAATTATATATATATATATATTTTTTGATATATGAGCATGACGCCGGAGCTCCCTCATAAGGTCTCGATACCTCTTCTCCTTTTCCTTGGCTGTGATGTTGTACATTATAGTGATATATTTACATGAATAAATATGGTTTACGATCGCAGTGATGTGATATAAGCAAATACAGCTCTCTACTATTTACCAACTGCGCAAATTTGGTGTTTTAATAAATTTTGCGTTTTTTTAGCAACCAGATTATTTTACAACGTAAGTAGAAACATGCATCAATTTAAAGAAGATAATACAAGAATTTGTAGCGATAACGACAAATTGGGTTTAAAAACATAAATATCGATTTAGGATACAGTGCAATTTGAAATACAACAAATATTTTTCTAGACAACCCTAAGTATACGCGTACAGTATACCTGTTACTAGAAATTAAACCCTTCGGAGCATGAATAATTGATCTAAGCTAGATACGCGTATACAAGGAAGGGTCGTTTCAATTGCCTCGAGCCTGCGAGATATTGCTGCGTTTCAGCTGGGCATGCAATCCGTGATACAGATATGATACAGATATAGATACATCTATATTATCTATAAGCACTGCCTCAGTCGGCTACTTCCTAGACAGATCAATTTGTACTTCTCCTAGATCCGGGATCGTAGATGAGCGTGTAATTGGGTGGCCCAGATCCGCCATGGTAGAGGGCTCTACGGTCCTCCGATATCTATGATGTTCACCGACCCGTGCCTCCTCTGTTGATAGGTTGCCGCATAATTACCCGAACCCTGCTTTCAGCCTAATAGTCACATCATCATCCAATAAACATGCGTGGACATGACTTTTTGCTCTTTTTCTAATATCATGCGAATTATGGCTAACAAATTTCGTTCTAGTTGGATGTTCGCGGGAAGTTTAAGTCGCCAATTGAGCGAGATAAACGGTTATTATCCAATTCGGTAATCCGAAAAGCTGGGATAATAAGCGGTTAATGGATCATACTTGGCCGACCTAAATATCCTTTTATCATACCATTATAATAACAAACAGGTCTTTTTATTACCCTGATTTTCTAAATCGATCATTCCCTTTACTTCTGATCATTGATCCTCTCAATAAGTCAATGAGCCGAATGATCTGACTATCATTTTGATATATAAGAATGACTTCGAAATAATTCCTTGCATTATGAATTTTAAAGCACAAGACATCTTGTAAAGAAACAGAAGCCACCTGTTTGTAGGCACAAGAAAAAAAAAAAAGAACTAAAAATTAACAATATATTTAGTATAGCTCAAAAAATATTTTAAATAGGGGATATCTAATTTAGATAGATCTTGATCATATTACATACTAACTGAAATAGTAAGATTGCAATCCACGAATTTGTCAGCTTTTATTTGGTCAACTCAACCCCGATCGTAAAGCCTAAATTATTTTCTCAATTGAATATCTTCAAGACTTAAAATAAGCCTAATTATCATGATTGTGTGATGAAAATGTTACATATTTAAAACAATGATCATAGCATGATCAGTCTAATAAAATAGAGTTATTTAATGTAAATATGTATTAAAATAGCTAAGAAATGGTGATGTTATTTGCAAAAATAATTCTGCGCTACCGACCAATACCACCCCGGTCTACCCCAATGATTCTCTATTCAGTTTAAGATTGGAATTAATTATTTTCTACCCCCTCTTATTTATTAACAGTTGGAACATAATTTTTATTGAGTAAACCCTCTCACAATGGCTGAATTGATTTTTTTGTTGCCGCTTAAGGCGCAAGTGATGCTTTGTTCATACTGGGTCTCAAAATCGTTTTCTTTATTGTTAGTTGGATAACGAGTACTGTGGTGCATCGACTGCGCACGAGACCGATGGGATACTCGCTCGATGGAACTTCTTCGGAATCATTTATTTTATGAAAAAGAACAAACTGAAAAGGACTAAAAATTAACAATATCCAGTAAAGCTGAAAAAAATATTGTAATTAAATTGACCGAGCTAAACGTATATACACATACACGATCTCTCAATTAAATCAATAACGTTAGAGAGCATACATTCATGTCTGTTTCGAATAACTTAAGGACATTGGCAAGGAAAGACGTTGTAAATACCACTTGGTGCGAAATATTTTTATTAAGGAAAATTGATTCGAGAATTTAAGCATGAACAATTTATTTGTTTATTATATCTCCTGAGGAAGAATAATAAACTAATGATCATTATCAAACCTAACAAATGAGATACCTGGTCTTTCTTATAACATGCGAAATAATTTCGTTTCATGTACCTTCGGTATTTTTTATTATCGCATTTCGCTTCCGTAAATATATCAGATTCCATTTCACACTTCATTATACGTCATCTCTCTTTTCTCTTTGATCTTTGAGTTTCTTAACAAGCGCTGAAGTAACAAAAGTGATGCTGGAAGCAACGACTAACCCAATTTTCAAAAGCACTCCCGGTGCTTATTTGAAGGAACGCAAGAACTTCAGAAGAACAGTACCGATTCGTTACAGAAATGTTCGTTCTTAAACTGAAGGAAACTTTGTCGCAGCTAATATTGCGTGGCAGAAAGCACTGGACCCTCGCATATATAGGTGTTGGTGGCTGGCATCACTGACTGTGTGAATCGAAGCACAGATTCCATGGGTATTGTGTTTTCTCTCTTTTCATATAAATCAACTCCACCGCCAGCGCAAACTTTATTTGAAAGTTCCCACTGAAGATTTAAAGCCGCAGACAGAAATAATTTTGAAAGGATTCCACGAGAGAAAGAAAGAAAGAAGTAAGGGACATTGATTACACCCAGGCCTGCAATATCTAGGAAATCGATGTTCTCGTATATCGAACTGTCGAATTCGCCATAATTTTTGTTTTTTTGTAGGAAATATTTCACTGGAGGCTTAAAAATATCTAGTATGTAGTAAATTACAAATTTTCTGATAAAGAGAAGCATATATTTATGGTAAACCATCACATTTTTCTTCTAGGATGAGTGTTATGACAGTAGTCTATTGGAAAAATGAAGCAGAAATGAGAAAGTTTGAAGAAATTATGACCTTTGCAAGAATAGGAGTTTTAAAACATGGATTTATTCGCAAGCTTGTTATATTCCAAAAACAAAATTTTAATTTTAAATCTTCTTAATTTCTTAAAAACTTCACTTCTTTGAAATTTCCCCAATTATTGGTAACTGGAAAAGGACACTTTCACCGAAAGGCTTTTTACACATTTTGTGCGGGATCCTTTATGATTACTTGCCACAATTTTTGCAGCTTTGGGATCAGAATGATTTTTTTCAATGCTGAGTGATATCCAAGATACATTGTAATGAAAAATATTTAGCTTTTGATTTATGTTCAAAGCTCGATTTTATTCGAGATTCAATTCAAAAATCTTGATGTTGAAAATTGAAAAAATGTAGACTTTCAATTAAATTTGTTCCAGTATAATGAATCTTGGCTATCACAGACAATTAGAAACATCATTCTGACCCCACGAGCGAAAAAAGTCGTGAAAATAATTATGAATTTAAAGCTCACAATTCCGAAAATTTTCATTATTAAAAGATTATAAATTTCAATGTTTCAGTTGTAAACTTCTAAATTGAAGAATGATGAAATTTGAAGCCTTTCATGTTGTAATGTCTTTAAGATTGTAGGACGTAGGACTTATGTTTTCGAATCATAAAATATGAAGTTCATGTTCTTGAACTAAAAAATTCCTGTTCTTTGAATCTGCATTTTTTTTTAATTTACATTATACAGTAAAACCTATCTATGTTGGTCAGCCGTGGTTCCATTGAAATGTGGCCAACTTAGGCAGATCACCAACTTATAAAAATTATATTTTGAAACCCCTGTTTTGTTCATAATACAGAGTTGTATGTGCCTGTGAATAAAATAAATGGCAAAATACATAATATGGGCTGCAACCTAGAAGCTGGAACTTTTAAAAACTGAAATGGAAAAAAATTGAAATTTATAAATGCTGAGAACCGATTTTTTGGGAAGTCAGCGTATGTATTAGATAATAAACATTCCCATGATTGTGAAGTGTTCCTCGTAAAAAATTATTGGTGGCCCTAAAAAGGGCCGATATGTATGGAATGTGACAAATTGTATGGTAAATTCAGTGTAACATCTGCAACTACTTCACTCTTTATAGTTGGCAAAAAAGTCACTAATTTTCATTTACTTGGTGACTGCTGCAGATGTTCCTCGATGTCACTTTGCATCTCAAACAAACTATCTATTCGCTGAGGCTAATGTTTGTAAAAGTACCTTAGCAGTTGCGCTAAATATTGTAGACCTTCTTTATGGGTTGGGACTGGCGTACTGTCGTCGTTTACTGTTTCATCGTTGTCACTAGCATGACTCTCGGCATCAGAGTGCTCCCTTAGCTGCAAAATTGATTCTAGAATATCTTCAGATGTAGTAGGTATCCGAAAATAATTGTTGTTTCGTCTTCGGAAAGATTCCCACCAACCGTTGCTGGCTTTGAATTTTTCTACACTTTTCTTTAGCTTTTGACTAGAGCATAGGTACACTGACTGGAATATCGATAGAACATTTACAGAAAAAGTCAAAAACCAAGTTGTTAAGCTCTTCATTTTCAGTTTTACGTAATTTTCGTTTTCTTGCACTGCTGCAGTTTTCATTCCAGGCGCTTAGAATCTCGATCCTGTTTTTACCGATGTTCTCAACGGTTGACTTCGCTACAGAAAAAGCTACAGCTATTTTCTCTTGACTACCACCTTCATCTAGTATGTCCAAAATTTCTTTCTCCATTTCAATTGTCAACTCAATAATCTTCTTTCGTTTTGTACCAATTATGCATTCGCTGAAGTTCATTTTTCATTTCAGAGAATGTTCCTATCATCCTAAGAAGAACGGTATGTATCTAAGCGATTATACACAATACAGAAATATTTCCACGTCCAGTAGGTGACTGGAGATCGAATGAATTGGATTTTCACAATTCTCTATTTTATGTTATCCCGCATTGACTTATGATTTCAGTGGCCAACTCAGCAGCTTGGAATATGTGAAAATCTTGTAAAAAGGCGGACAAGATACACGATAGGCAGGTGGCCAAATTATCGAAGACAGATCCTATTACAATTAGTATGTTTTCCGGTTCCATAAAAACAGTGCCACTTAGAGGGGTGGCCTGGTTACAAGGGTGGCCAACTCCACAGGTTTTACTGTAGTAACCTTGTTAAGCTTGATTAGAATTCCATAATCTAGTGTACACCTAAAATAGAAACAAACTTATGGTTCTTCTTTTTTGTTTTTGATTAACTGTGAGCTCAACATAAATAATATAAATAATATTCATAAATTCCTCTAATTGTTTTTAAATTTTAAATTCCAAATCTTAGCTTCACTTAGAATAACGTCAAAAGTAGTCGATCATTTTACATAATCTGTGAGGGACATACAACAAAATAGGGGAATTCAAAAATATAAGAGAAAACAAAGCTTTCATATTTTTATTTCGGTCTTACGATCAATTTAGATTTAGTCTAAATTGATCGTAAGACCGAAATAAAAATATGAAAACTTTGTTTTCTCTTATATTTTTGAATATACAAAAACGATCGGAAAAGTTTCACTTCATGATCTATTTTGATTTCTTGAGGTTTTATTTAAAATAGGGGAATTTCGACATTTAGTTTTTAAAAAAGTTGGAGTTTTATAAATATAGCATTTTTTATATTTTTCGAATGCTGTTTCAAGTAAAAAAGACACTTTCCAATTAAAAATAAGAAAGTCAATGTAAACCCGGGATATGAATCTAATATCGAGGTATCTTGTGGATGATATTTTCAGGAACCTAACATTTCTCGGAGAGCGATCGTCCCGGATATTTATCTTAATTTCTAGATATTTATTGTGAAAGCTCGAAATACCAAACGAGTGCACATATTACATACGCTACTTGTATCTGCGCAATAGTGACCTGCGGAACTTACATCTGCAAAATAGATACCTGGTGACATTCACCTGCGAATTAGATTTCTGTGACCTTACACTTGTGCAGTCATGACCTAGGGTCATTGGGACTACTACATAGTAATCTGCGATAGACAAACTTGCGCAATAACGTAAAGGTACCTATCATGAGACAAATTTTGAGGAGGTTTTGATATTTTCATTGATTTTGGAACAATAGTAGAATATATTTTCAAAATATTTATATCAATGAATGAGCTGATCTTTTATGAATGCGAAACACCTATTAAAAGTTTAATTTAGTTTAAGCAAAGTTATTATATTCATAAGAAGGCGGAATGATCTATGTACCTATTATAAAACAACTTTTGGACTCTTCTACCGGCGTTCCATAATGCATGTCCCTATTATGAAACATCAGAGAACTGTGTTTTTTTTAATTATTTTGGCTCATTTTATATTATTTTCTATATTAAATCGAACTTAATAGTACAATCAACTTTTATTTTAATCGTTCATAGAGATAAATAAATTGTGTACAAGTTTTCGTTAAAATCGACAAACCTAATCTATAAAGGGTAGTTTTCGTGAAAAAAGTGGATTAAATTTTATTTTACTCAAAAATGTTTGTTATAGGGAACGTATTTTTATTTAGGTGGATGAAACAGAAGAAAAAACCATAAAAGATGAAGTCAAAACTTAAGAAACTTGGTCAAAGTGAAGAGTAAATGAAATATTAGACTAAGTACGCTTTTCGTTTTTTTTCTTGTATTGTACTCAATAATAACTTCATGTGTTTTGTTGAATATTCGTCCCTTTTGGTAGAAAATTAATCTTCTTGGTTAAAAATTCATATTTTTCCTTGAAAATTCATCAGTGTGTTTTAAATGTGTTTTCTCTGTTGACTGAGTGTTTTTTAATTGAAAACTCAACTTTCAATTCTTCAAAAGTTGTCTTTTTAAGTTGAATTCAACTGTTTTTTATTTGAAATAAAAATATTTTTTGGTTGAAATTTCAATTATTATACATTGTTCGTTGAGAATTCACATTTTTTAGTTGAAAATTCAACATTTGGTTAAAAGTTAAACACTTGTTAAAAATTAATTTTTTTCGTGGAAGATTCATAATTTTGACTGAAAATTCATTTCTGATTGGAAATTTAAATACCTTGTTGAGAGTAAATTTTTCTAACTGAAAATTTAACTATTCCAGTTGAAAATTTAACTATTTTGATAAAAATTCGTTTTTAGTTTATTTGGAGGAAAATTTTTGCAATTTTTTGGTATAAAATTCAATTATGCCAGTTGAAAATTAATCATTTTAGTTGAATATTCAACTATTGTTTAAAAATTTATCATTTTCGGTTGCAAATTCAACAACTTGGTTGAAAATTCATATATTGTGTTGAAAATTCGTATTTTTTTTTAATAGAAAATGAATCTTCATGGTTGAATATTCATCATTTTGGTTGAAAATTCAACCATTACAGTTGAAGATTGATCATTTTAGTTGAAAATTTATCTTTTTGGTTTAAAATATAATTATTTCAGCTGAAGATTCATCATTTTATTTGAAAATTTATCCCTTTGGTTGAAAATTGAACTATTTTTTTGAAAATCCGATTTTTTTCTTGAAAATTAATTTGTTTTGCTTAAAGATGAACTAATATATAATAATAACATAACATAAACTATATTAAAATAATAAAAAACTCATTTTATTGCAAACGTACCTCTGTTCCATAAATAGGAGCAAGCGTTGAAAACGTGTCCATCGATATGAAACACCAATGTTTCTCCGTTCCATAAATACGGACAGTATTAAAAAAGGTGTACGTACTATGAAAAAACTAATTAATAAATAAATTTGTATCCATATAAAGTAAAAGAGCAGTAATCTCAAATCAATAAACCTTACATGTGAAATAATCGAAATTTGTAGATACACGAGATAAAATAAATTATAGGTAGCATGCCTTCTGACTCGGATAAATTAACTCGGCAGTAAATTTTCCCGAGTTTGGAGGCTAGACAATTAAAATATTTTTTTACTGTTCAAAACTTTAGAACCATACTTGCTTTTTATATAGATGAAAAGCCTAACTTTCATACTTATTAATATAATGATGTATACTCAAATATATACTTTTAAATTATTTATCAATTGAATTATTTGTCAAACTGTTTCATAATTGGGACATGTTTCATGATGTGTACCTTTACCTTAGACACCTGGAGATCTTACACATGCGTAGTAGAAACTTGCGATATTTAGAATTGCGCTATAGTGATCTCTGTGTAAATATTACTAAGAATAAGCCTATTTATACCGCAGAAATTTTTGCTACGATAGCTGAAACTGTTTCGCACGGTACCCAATCAGAAACATTATATTTATAACCGATGCTCCTGATTGATTGGCTCGAAATACACAACAAGAGCGCTACGCGCGAGTAGGGCTGTTGCTTTTTTTACGAACCTACTAACATACTATTGTGAAGCAGTGACCTATAACCATAAAACGTAGCTAAATATTGCGAAGTACTGATTACGCTAGGTTACTACTGCGCATATGTAAATGTAGGTAGATACTGAGCAGGTGTCAGAACTCCAGGTATCTACTGCGCAGGTGTTTATGTTGTATAATAATAATGCGCAGGTGTATATGTTGTATACCAATACTACGCAATCGTAACTACTATAAGGCACCACTGCGCTTATGTAATTCTCGCCAGGAAGTACTGTGAAGTTGTAAGATATCATATTATCAACTGCACAGGTCTAACTATCACGTAATACTAGGGTGACCAGATGCCCAAGTGGAAAAAGGAGGACATAGCCTCGCCACCCCCCCCCCCCCCCAAAAAAAAAAAGACCAAAATTAAATTTTTTTTTTTGGATTATCAATTTTTTAAATGTTTATTTGCTGACACATGCAATGAAATATAATTAATATATTCAATTACTTATTGAAATTAGCATATTTTCCAGAACATTTTATGAGAAAAAGGTAAATTTTGTCTTTTGACCAAAAAGGAGGACATTTTATGGGTTTTCCAAAGTTTAGGAGGACAGGAGGACAAGCAAGCGAAAAGTAGGACATGTCCTCCTAAATGAGGACGCCTGGTCACCCTACGTAATACTTCTGCGCAGTCATTATTACCCTAGGTCACTAGCGTGCGGGGATAAAGGTTTCCAGGTAGCTATTGTAGGTGCAACTACCGTATTTAATGTGGACCTGTTTGTTACTTGAGCTTTCGCAAAAGTTATGTAGAAATCGATGTGAAGATCCTAGACGATTACCATCTAAGAAACGTTAGATTATGGGACGGTTGTTTTTATTTAATTACACTACGTAACAAAATTTTATAAAATTCGTTTATCTATTCGATTTTTACGATACCTTTTTTCGTAGCATCACTATTTTCAGAGATATGCCACATTTACTGTTCAATGTCACATGGAACTTTTTAAACTTGTTTTGATGAGAAACGCGAAAAGATAGAACATTTTCGCCTTGAGGTTCGTACTCCACGGAAAAAACATACTGAAATGTCCCATCAATTGACGATAAACACAATTTTGTTACCTAGTATTATACAAATTTCATAAATTTAACAAAATTTTACCACTAAGTTACAAAGTTATATAAAGTTCATGTTTTTTTTAAATTTCTATCGTATTTCTTTATGTATTTTGAAGCACTGATTCTCAAACGAAACTTTTTTTCGTAGCATCGATATTTTCGGAGATATTTAAGATGTGCTGTTCAATATCACATAAATATGAACAGATCATATTGCGCACGTGTCAAAACTTAAGAAAAACATGAGGTCATTTTTTTAAACATAGGGTCATAAGACTTTAATCAGGTTTCAATTTTAGCCATATGGGAAACCTTTAGCATTTTCGGTTTGTTTATTGGTACAAGGTTGCAGAAACAGCCAAAAATGGGGTTTTCACTTTACATCAAAGGCTAAAAGTACGACTTTGAAAATTATTTATTTATTGATATATTATTGTATATTTGGATTCTGCAATGATCACATCAGAAAAAATTCCAAGGGTCATATAGCAGCTATAAAATATTATAATATAAGTATTATAATATATAATATGTCCTTTAATAACGGAAACTTCATTCTATAAAACAAACAGAGGAATATCACATTTTAATTATATTTTAATGGAAATTGTATTCAAAGTCTGCCACACCAACCATACGTTGAGGAAGGCGACGGCCGTAAGGTAATTGCCGAATTTGAAATTTGGTTAATCGAAGAACATTCATATCAGAGTCTACCATAACCTCTCTTCGTTCATAATCATATATTTGACGAAGAATACCATTGCTGTCGAGTACTCCAACGATGCAATCACGCCACTTTCCTAGATAATAATTTCCATGTAATTCTTGGAGTATACGATCTTCATTTTTGTAAAAACGAATATTAGGAACTCGAGCATGCTGTTGACTACCAACGGGCTGTACACGTAATTCTGCAAGAAGGTCAGATGGATGCATTTTATTATTTACAATATGAATTTGAAAGAATAAATATTGGAAGAAGGGATTTTAATTTTAAAAATGTTAATTTCATTATTTTAGTTTCTTTTCTTTAGAAATGGGAAATTAAAACATAGCTGAAATATACACTCGGTCACCGAATACAAATTTGCCCACAAAAATGAAAAAATTTATGTAAACAGAGTTTTGTGAATGATTATTTAATCCTTATATGAATAATTTGTATTAAGTTGAGTATTCTGGAAATTTTGTATAGAGATAAATATTTTAGTTCTAAACATGCTTAATTATGCTTAAAATTCTGTTCCCGATTTTTTTCCATTTGGTATAACACTCATATTTTAAGATAGAACTCCAAGATATATCCTACTATTTTCGTGATACCGAATTCGGTAACACTTTTTTAATGATTCCTAATAAAATAAAAAGAAAATTGAAAATGTGGATATACTACCAAATAGAGCGCGAAAGAAAGTTCAGTATACAAATTTTTTTTGTTACGTTCACTCTGAATAGTATAAAAATAATTTCCAAATTTGATATTCCACTCGGTGACACTACGGAGTTTTGCGGTAACTTTTTTTATAGGTTATGTGCTCGTCTCTTTCAGACTGTTAAAGCGTTCGAAGATTAAAACAAAATCTTTTAAAGGTGCCTTTTTCAAAGGCAAAGTGCTCATCTTTAAATATAAAAAAAAAATTCCCCATTTTTACCCAGGAGAAGAAATTCACGTAGAATTCCCCGTGGAAAACCACGTAGGACTCCACGTGGATTAAGAAATTCCACGTGTGAAATTCAGGTCGTAAATTGAAACAATTAACGTGAAAATCTACGAGGAATTCCCCGCGGATTAAGGGAACTACGTTGATTTTCATGTAGATTTCTACGTGGATCTCTATGTAGAATTCCAAGTAAAACAGAATTATGGAACGAGACATAATAATATAGTATACAGGGTAATACAAATAAAAAAATGCCATCTACTTTATGCTGATCTCTTAAGGCTTACAGAATATTTGTAACTGAAGATTATGTTTAACATTCCATATGGAAGTCCATGTGGAATTCCACCTGGAGTTCCACGTGGATCGCCGCGTCAAATCTCACGTGAATTTTTTAAATTTACGACTCGAATGTTACGTGGAATTCCACGTGAAACTGCCACGTTTAATTCCACGTAAAACTGCCACATGTAATTCCCCGTTAATTTCTACGTAGATTTTTGAACCTGGGTAGCCTATGTGCTTTGAGTGAATGCATTATCATAATATAATTAGAGTCTCCTAAAAATACACTGGTATTATATGCAAAGAAAAACATCCCTTATAAACTAGTTTAATTAATTCTTTACAAAGATATCAGTTTTGAACCCGCAGATAGGCATAGTTTTCGTTCCAAGCACAAAATTGACTTAAAATTATAGATATATTATTTTATTATTATACTCACCAACATAACTTGGGAAGATTGCTAAAGTGAAGAAAAGAGCACCAATAAGAACCATAATTTTATTTCTATAAAAGAAACTGCCTAATAAAAAATTTCCACCTTCTTTTCGTTTTCTTCTTCTTCTTCTACTTTCTCTTCCTCTTCTTCGTCTTTAGGTGCCAACTGAATGAGTAGATTACGTGTACAAACCAAAATTACAAAATGGTTCTTCAAATTAGAATGTATACGTTAAGGAAACATTCATAACAGTCACATAGATAACCGTGAGCATGAGTGTGAGTTTAAAACCTAGTGAATGTCGCATAAGAGCGTCTCTTTCTGACTCATGGATATATGACTGGTATGAATTTGGCCTTATTGCATATACACGAGTCGCTATCTCATTAGTAATTAAAAATTATATTTCACAAACTAGATAGACGGATTGGAAGCTTATTTTTCTGAGATATTTGTACACGGAGAAACTTTAGGTTGTATAATTTGATATTATAATATTTATTTTTACAATAAGACAATAGCAAGCCTGGATACAGCATCACTATTTCAAGTATTACTATTGTGAATATTAAACTGTTAAGTCACAAAGTTTATTGGAATATAATGATAAATGAATAAATAATAAGAAAGTTTTTCTAATCCCCAGGAAAGAATGTGAAGTTTACAAAACACAATAGTAAAGACATTTTTCCTATGTTGATTCTACGTATTTCTAATTTCCCCCATCGACAATAGGAAAAACTGCCATGGTCGAAAGAGCAAAATTTTATTGATAATATTAATATTTTATTCTAAGCTGAAAGACAAAAGAATTGTGTAAGAAGAAAATCAGCGCTGGCAGAAATCGAACACGGGTCTCCGGGTCAGCAGAACGGAGATATTTTCCTGTGATAAAACAAATTATGAGGTTTAGGAATTTTATCATCCTCATGAACGTCGGCGCATATGACGTCATTCGGCACTGAATTTCTTATTTTAGATGGGATTTTAGCCGAGGGTGGGTGGGGGGGGGGGATATCCAAAGGCACTTGAGAGTGGTTAAAAATTCGAAAAATGAACTGATGACGATTCCCTTGACGCGCTACTTCAAAGATTCTTAAAGGCATTTTAAATTTCGACGGGGAAAATCGACTTTGAAAAAATTTACAAGGGCATGTAAATTTTTTCAAAGTCCCTTTTCCCCCTCGAAAATAAAAAATGTTTATTACGGATATTTTTTTCATAGGATGCGTATTTTTTGAGATATTTCTATGTCTCAAGGTAGAAAAAACATCCTATATATAGGGTGTTTAAGATGCTTTAAAAAAGTCGATAAAATAGAACTTTGCTTTACCCAGAAAACCACGTAAATTCAGAAAAAGGGCATCTGATCGTTTTTTGGACATTTGACCTTGATTTTTGACCTCTCCAAGCTCACAAAAACAAGATTTCCATAGTACATTTCTTACGTAGAATTTTCCGCTCTATTCAAATGTGCAGTCAAAAATGGGGGTTTCCTTTTAAAGAAATCGTCTTGACCTTGAATATTGAACTCGAGCAAAAATCAATGGTACAGTTAAATGGCCTCCTATGTCTTGGTCAACTTTTGTATGAACCGCTTTTTATATAGATGGGGTAGTTTGGAAGATATTTGGATTTATAGATTAAAATGGGTCACACTATATATATATACATATATATTTTTCGGTTTCGGTTTCGATTCCTTTGGAATAGAACCGAAGGGCCTATGACAAAGCCACCGAACGCGTCCTCGGGTTGCGGATAGAGGGTTCCTGTACCAAGGGTTTCTGCTGAATATGGTTACAATAATTAATAAGCAGTCGCGGACAATTGTCCAGGGATGGTCCCGAAGGAATAACTCCTAAGCGGAGGCGTAACAACCGTGCCGAAAGCTGAATGGCACCTGGGTTAGGTGTCTCAAACGGTGACTCTGGGATACCGGGCGACCTCTCAGAGTATGCAGCATTATCCCTGTTCGCGGAGGCTTTATGGCGCGTATGCACACTCTGTGGTGCCAGAAACACCCAGAGCTTCAGCACGTTTCGCATCAGTCTTTGCGAAATCAAGCCGACTACCTCCGGAAAAATTGATATGTACGCGTAGCGCTTCCCCAACCGCTGCTTTATGAAGCTGCAGACGAAGATGAGGAAGCGACATTGAGACCAACCGCAGAAAGCAGGCACCTTCTGAGAGATGATCGCAATTTCATTACTAGAAGGAACATTAACATGCAAGTTCCTCCTAAGCCCCAAGATCTGGCTGAAATGGATGCCTTCCTTCGTAGAGATATCTCGCAAGAGTCCGACCTCTGGACCATCAATTGCTCAGTTTATGGTGCGGCGAGAACTTTAGCTGATTCAAATCGAAGGCTGAAACCAACGATGGATCAAAAGACCAAAAGACGCTTGCATCAACTGAACAAGAAGATTGGATGGGCAAGACAGAATGCGTCCCGTGTTCAATGTGTGATTGACTACATAACATCTGGTAGACCGTTTACGGAAAAGGTTCGAAAGTTCGCCCAAGAACTAAGGATCTTGAATCACACACTAAACCAGTCAAAGCTACTGACAATCAAGCAGCATATTGTTGACAAAATACGGCTGTTATCTGACGCAAGGAGGAGAATACAGAAGAGGGAGAGATGGATCAGGGAGAATCAACAGTTTCTCGCGACCCATCGCGCCTCTTCCGCGATCTACCTGTTTCTGTAAAAAATCCACCCAAGCCCAAGGAGGTAGAGACTTTTTGGAGAGAGGTGTACAAGATCCCGAAAACACTAGAGTTGAAAGAAGATACTGAAAATATCATCCGCTTCAAGGAGTTTTGCGACAACCTCATAAAATCTGAGGAGGAATGTCCATCAATCACTGCCGAAGAGGTGAAAAAAGCACTTAGAGGCACGAAGAACTTTTCCGCTGCTGGACCAGATTGTATCAAGAACTTTTGGTGGAAGAAGTTTACTTTTACACACCAACATTTGGCCCGCATATTCACCTCATATTTAAAGTCGGAGACGCCCATTCCGCAGTGGCTGGTGTTAGGACGCCCTATACTCCTTCCAAAAAAGGCAACTTGTCCAACCCAGAGAATTACAGGCAAATAACTTGTTTGAACACGCTGTATAAGATCTTTACAGCTGTCCTCAACAACAGGATTGTTCGACGAATTGAGCCTGTATGGCGAGAGATGTACGAACAACGTGGCTCGAAAAAAGGTTGTCGCCCGCAACCGTGCGGCAATTTTAAAAAGTTAATAATAAAGATTTTTCCTTCCTGTGCCCTCCTCGATCCACGGCGAACGCGCTGCAATACATGAAATAGCAGTAAGCCCACTGATGCACATTTTTTCAGAGTTTGAATAAAGGAGACGGATCATATACGGAGACGACGTGGCGAAGGCAAAGTCTCTCAGTATCAATCTCGCTCGCGCCACAAACCCAGCCAATCAGAACACGGCCCCACCACCAGGCCTGTGGTGGCACAGTCGGCCAGCGATTTCCCTCTCTACCACAATTCCCACTACCGCGGCCCGCGAGCCGCCAGGCTCGCTCGCACCAACGCATCGGCCTATCGCCGGCAATCCCCCACCATGTCCTACCCGACTGGCGCGCGCGGCCCGTCGGGTAGAAGCATATATATAAGTGGCATCGCGCCATGGACGACCAGTCTCTCAACGGGTACACGTCGCGCAAGGTCGAAAAACCCCGCTTCTACAGGCATACGACGAGCAAG
>CAKNYM010051067.1:278782-291803 GCA_932195095.1 Andricus curvator
GCGAAAGCGCGGAAAAATTTCTGCTGTAATCACGTCTCACGACCGCGAGATAGGTGGTTACAGTCTGCGTCGAATTCAATACGATGATCCGGCAAAAGTCTCGTGCACCCTGAGGACACGGAGCGACCCAAGGACGACCGACTTCTGCATTTTCTCCGCAAGTGTCTTAGCATTTTGAGCATTTTGTTGACACGCAGGGATGCTTTTCAGGCTATTAACCACTGAAACCTTGGCACCTCCAAGAGTGCCGATGATCAAGACGATTAGCTTAACAGAATATTCCGGGTATAACCGTCGCAAATCCCTTATACGGTCCTTATACCTCTCTTTCTTTTCTTTCTCCTTGGCTGTGACGTTTTTGTCAGCTGGTGCCGAAAATTCGATAACGAACATGGTTGGTTTTTCGAAGTCAAGGAGAACACTGACAGGCCTAGAGTGCGCAACAGAAACAATTGTCGAGAATATGAAGTTCCAGTATATGCGGCACTTCACATTTTCGACAATTGACTCTATTTCTCTAGGAGCGTTTAGCGGAGAGGTATTTGGGTTAATGCCATAAGAGTTACAGAGATGGTAATAAAGCACTCTTAGTGCCGCATTGTGCCTTTGGATGTAGGTCGTTCCCGCCTGAGTTGTACAACTAGATAGTATGTGTCCTAGATGCTCGGGGTCTGCATGATACGCTCTGCAGCTATCATCGGGAATGCCTTGACTCAAAATGTGGCGACGGTATGATAGAGTGAAGATGACACCGTCTTGACATGCCAAAATGAAACCCTCCTTGCCCGACTTCAATCCGGGTGATTTAAGGAAAGCGGCATTAATCTCTCTATGCACCTCACGATGTCTGGATCAACCTTCAAGCTTTCCAACGCTGATAGGATGCTGCGTCTTCACAGTCACATCTATCGATGAGCAGGTTCTCCCGACATCCTGCTACGCCTTTCTTTAAGCCGCGTTGATCGTAAATCTCTCGCCACACAGTTCCAATTTTCCGAACAATCCTATCATTTAGGATAGCTGTGAAGATCTTATACAGTGTGTTCAGACAAGTTATTGGCCTGTAATTCTTAGGGTCAGCTAAGTGCCTGTCTTCGGCAGAAGCACTGTGCGCCCTTCCACCAACCACTCCGGAATAGGCTCTTCCGATTTTAGATATGAGGTGAAAATGCGGGCCAGATGCTGGTGGCTTGAAGGAAACTTCTTCCACCAGAAGGTCTTGATACCATCTGGTCGCGGAGCGGAATAGTTTTTCATGCCTCTCAATACGTTTTTCACTTCCTCGGTTGTGATAGGAGGGCATTCCTCTTCAGGTGTTATGAGGGCACTGCACAGCTCCTTGAAGCTATTTATATTCTTTCAGTATTCTTTCAGTGGATGCTGGACTTCGTAGACTTCTCTCCAAAATGCCTCGATCTCCTCTGGTGTGGACGGGCGGACGACGATAGTGATTCGAGAAAAGTCAAAGACGCCTTCTGGGACAATTTAAACGATACAATAAGTACTTGCGATCGAGGTGAAAGAATAATTCTGCTAGGAGATATGAACGGATGGGTCGGCGTCCAACGTCAGGACACAGATACATAAAGGGTGCTAGGTAATTTTTGAGATCCAACAAGAAAGACTGATACACCATATGCACACCTGGTGTAAAGGAAACAGCCACAGTTTAATTGACCTCGTTATTGCGGATGAAAGACTAAGAGAACTAGTAAAAGATACAAGAGTCATGAGGGGTTCCGGATGCAATACTGGTAATTACCTTCTAGTCTCCAAAATAAACTTAGGGCGGGGATGGAGAAGGAAGAAAACCACAAAAAAACGAAACAAACGCGAATCAAAATTGAAAATTTACAGAAACCGGAAGTGCGAATAGAATTTCAGAATAAGGTAAATGAACGCATAGATAGGGCAACTTGGGAGGCGCTTCGAAGCAATAAAGATATGGAGGGTGCGTGGACTATGTTACGGGATATCATTTTTAAAACTGCGACCGAAGCGTGGGGTGCGGCAGTGGTAGAAAGAGAGTCTGGTGATGCGAGGTGGAATGATGAAATTCACGCAGCCTGACAAGAAAAGAAAAAAGCGTACAAGAGAACATTAAAAGTTTTCTGTGCATTTGTTGGCCTAGAAAAAGCATTTGACAAGGTGAATAGAAGTAAACTTTGGGAAGTCCTGGAAGAAGATGGAGTCAATGGATGGCTCCTACAAGCAATAAAAACATTATATGCAGGTGGTAAAGCGAGTGTAAGGGTTAATGGGAAACTGAGTGACTGGTTCAATATTATACAAGGAGTGAGACAAGGATGCTTTATGTCCTCATGGCTACTTATGATATTTATGGACAAGGATCTAAGAGTAGACCTCTTCGACAAAGAAGCTGTAGATATCGAGACTGTGAGGGTACGTGGGTTAGCTTTCGTAGATAAAAAAATGTTTATGGCAGAATCAATCGAGGACTTTCAAAGAATGTTGAGTAAACTGAACACAAGCATGAAGAACATGGGCCTCAGAATTAACGTAAATAAAACAAAAATAATGGTGTTTGAAGGAAAAGATGAGAAAACAATGTGCAACATTGTCCTAAATGATGAAAGATCAGAACAAGATGATAAGCACGTATATCTGGGTAGCGCATAAATAAGGGTAAGAAGGTTATAGATAGAGCAGGGTCCATTATCAGAAGTAAAAACGTAACAAAAAAAGCTAAAATGGCAGGAGATAATTCTATATTCGCACCGACTGTACTATACGGTAGCGAGACATGGACCTGTCAAGAAGAGGAAAAGAGCAAAATTATCGCGATTAACATGAATTTCCTACGCCAAATATGCAGGAAAACACTAATGGACAAAGTGAGAAACGAAATAATCCTCAAAGAATGTGGTGCAAAAGAGACAATAGTTGACATATGGGAAAGAAAGCATTTATGATGGTTCTGACATGTTGAAAGAATTAAAGATGAACGACTAACGAAACAAGTGTATAAAGGTAAAGTAAATGGCAGTATGCCCAAAAGCCGACCGCTTGCATGAAAAAATGTATGGATGTGAAGGAAGATAGATAAGTATGCCAGGACAGAAAAGTGTGGCGACATATAGTTCATAAAAAGGGTGACAGTGGAGGGAATGACGCCTGAAACAAAAGACCTTGGATACTAATGGGCCCGAGTGGGGAACCTCACATGACGACCTTGTGAGGCTCTTCATTCGAGGTGATCGCTAGAGAGATTGATCAGCAATCTGGGTCGGAGCAGTGTTGCGGAACGAACGTGATAATTAAATAAATAACTAATTTAAATAAATTTAAACTAATTTAAATAATTCTAGATCAATCTGAAAAATATATACCCCCTACCTCACATTACTCCTTTCCTCACCGAACAAGTCACGCCTACCCCGAAAGGGAAATGGCTTACCGGTATAATAATAATAACATTCGAACGTTTTTCCTCTCATTGCACCTTCCCATTGTAAATTGTAATTTTTCTCACCTATTTTGCAACTTATGTTATTTAAACTGCTAGTTATTGCAACTATGGTTTAATTGTTAAATTTGTGAATATCACTTGTGGCGACCATATATTCGCCTCATAACCAAACCACGAAATATTATACTTTTCTGTATTTTCCTAACTTCAATCTGCTATCAAAAATATTAATCTTTCTAACACTAAATGGCAATTATTAAGTTTGTAGTATATTTATAATTGATATGGAAAAGTATTTTTTCGTATTGCCGTGGCAAAATACTATTTTCTCGGCTATCTCCTAGAATGCCATCCAATTCTAGTAAAGATCAATATTACGATGCCAAATTTGATAACCAATAGTTTTTCCGTGTAGTTCATTAACCTGTTAAATTGTGCATATATTATCAAAAGAGAGTTTTTAAGAGTAGTGTAAAGGATTTTCATAATATTTATGTCAAAAGAGTTGTGCACCTAACCTAAAAATCAGCTAAGAAATATTACGAACATGATTACGAACGTAAATTATATATTGCACTGACAGGAGTATATTTCGCTAAGAATTTTTTGCTATTTGCGAAAATGTATTATTATTGAAGTATGTATTTTTGCATAACTGTAAACAAATTTAAGTTTCGTTCGCCACATTAGGTGCTCGTGCATAGGGTATAAGTAAACAAATTATATGCAAAATTTAATTAGTTTTACTCAAGATTAAAGCACTAAAGCGCCCACAAGGCCTAAAATATAGATAAGACCGAAAAATGTATAAGTTCACTGCAAAATACTTTATTTTGTATTGCTCCTCACACGCTTTAATGAAAACTATACAAACACATCAATAAATAACTTCAGTAAACTGTTTAGAAAAGACAAGAAAAAATTACTTTAAATGGTATAATTTTTACTCCGGCCATCACTCAGTACATAAATGGATTCAATTATGTGTCCTATGTTCTTTAAGAATGCTTCAATTTTTTTAAATACAAGTGCGCAACATTAGGAGCCGCCCAGGTGAAAATACACCACTGGTGCAGTACTGGCTGGTAAATCTCCGCTGTACTGGCGCGATACTGGCGCGGTACTGCACACCAGTACTGGTTCTCCACTGGCAAACCGCTGGCGTACGAAAATGCCCGAGTTACTTTGAAGAAAGATAAAAAATAATTCAATTGTTTTTAGGACCATCCATTCATCAACATACGACTGCATATGGTCCGAATATTATTTGTAATTACAAAATTGGAAATTTCAAACTTTTTGTTTAATTTTAACACCTACTATTGCTACACTCCAAAGATATAACAAAAAAGGTATATAACAAAATAAATAATAATTTATTGCGAGTATTTTGTCTATCAATGTTAATGGTCCTGCTTAAAATAATTACATATATATTACATTTTTCAACATTATATTACAAAGAAAATTTATAACGCTACGTGGTATCAAACCTACATCTATACAGAATTGAAAGTCAATGAAAACACCATCCTCATAAGCCACAGCTCAAAAAAGTTGCAACAACAATTTTTTAACTCTTTCTTCTCATTAATTTTTTATCATTATACGACATCATATAGATGTAAAATAAACTAACTGTTAACGGGAATATGAAAAAATAATTTTTAAATGAATAATTTAAATCGATTACAATTTTTTTTCGTGTAATATTTTGTTTTTTTGCGTTTTAGACCGTTTTACAATTTTTGATAATGACATAAAATGTCATTTTTAATGAGCATTTAAAATTTGTTTAAAGTTTCGTGTAAAGTTTGGCTGTTTTTAGTTATTTTAGACTATTTTACAACGATTAAGAATTACATGAGATGTAATTTTTTCTGACCATTTACAATTTATCATAAAGATGGAACTTAGAATTTTTTCCTCAAAAAAAAAAAAAAATAGAAAAAAAATTGTTTTCGCGATATTTGTATTCATAGTTTTTCGAAATTTTAGAACACATGAATCTTATTTTTAAACTTATTTTTTTTATTTTTTAAATATTCATATTATCGGCATAGTGCTGCCTCGATCGTGGAGCCAACCGTCCGCCAGTACCGGGCGAAATTTTGATTATCTGCAATGGTAAACAGTACTGGGCCAGTACTGCGCGGGTGGTGAACTCCGGCGGCCTACTGAATTTTCCACCTGGGCGCGCTCCCCTACACTCATTGATATCGAATGTCTACATTTAAACTCCACAGTCAGAAAACAGGCTGTACTCGAAAACATAGTATTCTGCAGTTTTTCTCTCCCCTGGGTAAACGTCCAAGCAAATGCCAGTATTTCTAATAAACTCGGACGCAGTCGCGGTTTATCACTGGATGTAATTAAATTCATACAGCGATTCTAAGTCCATCTTGGTAAAGTAAAATTGGCACATACCCTTACCCGGTGAAGTGAAGTCGTCCGGCGATAAAGATACTCATACTAAAGAACTTAAATGATACTTTAGCAGTGGGGTTTGTCGTGGACAGAGGTTTTAAAATAATGAACCAGCCTAGCTATAACAATACTAATGTGCTTGATAATACCTTGATGCTCTTAACTTAATATCTATTTTTTCTCCGCTTAGTTCTCATTGCAACATTCGTTTCATTTTTTAATATTGACTCTAGCTGATAATGACTTTCCACTTTTTGGGTTAAGCGTACGTGTAGTGTAAACATACAGAGATGAGTAATCGTAATGTCAGTTCTGAAATAAATAACTTTATTTGATTTGATAGAATATCCATTTATTGCGACCCAACTTTTACATAATCTAAATTATATGCATGTTTTATATTATATTAATGTACATTTATATTGTATTATTACAAGGATGCATCATGTCCTCATGGCTATTCAACATATTCATGGACAAGTGTCTAAGAATGGCCCTCTTCAACGATGAAGGTATAGATCTCGAGAGAGTGAGGGTGCGTGGGTTAGCTTTCGCGGATGATAAGATTGTTATGGCATAGTCATCGAGGACTTGCAAAGAATGTTGAGAAAGCTTAATGCAAACATGAAGAACATGGGCTTCAAAATTAACGCAAATAAAGCAAAAATTGTTTTGTTTGAAGGAAAATGTGAGAAAACAATGTGCAACATTGTCCTAAATGATGAGAGAATAGAACAAGTTGATAAGTATGCATACCTTGGTGGCCTATTCACTAGTAACGAAAAGATAGATGAGGAGTTAGACAGGCGTATAAACGAGGGTAAGAAGGTTATCGGTAGAACAGGGCACATTACACAGCCACACAAAAAAAAATGTTTTTCTGGCCTGAGGGTCAGACCATGTTAATTATATGTTTTTGGGGTCGCTGAAACCGAATCCAAGGTCCATTTTACCCCATTACGTCAGGTTTTTGCCATATTCCCAAAAAGTCTTCACATTCACACAAAAATAAAAAATAATTCTGGCCTTCTCTCTTAAACTGAACCAGTGAAATTGTCACTGGTTGAATTAGTGTTTTGAATTATCACTGGTGAAACAGTGATTTTTCCACTTTGACTGGACGAACCAGTAAGTGATTCAACTAAAATAGCGCTACTGATTCTACCAGTGACGCCAAATGATAGATTGAACCAGTGATATAGCGCTCCACGCGGGCAAGACATGAACCTCCAGTCGTCTGGTACGCCCGCGTCGCCGGTCAGCTCTTGGCATTTCTCGAGTGAAAACAAAGCTTATTGTGTACTAATGTTTGTTTTATAAATATTTGGCGCCTGGCTGCAATGAGCAGGGAATATAATATCTTTCGCTTGATAGTGGGACGTCCCTGGCCGTGGGTTTGATTTTGAGCGACGCGACACGTTAACATAACGACAGGTCTTTCCACAATCAGACGCAACATGTTATATCCCATTATATTGCAGCCCGGCCTTCATTTATTGTTGTGAGAATAAAGTGAGGTTTTTAAAAGATAATGTCAGAACTGTTACCACAAAAGTGCGATTAATGATAAGTGCCATACCTAAACAGCTGATAGTAGTAAAAATGGCCTGACTCCCAGGCCAGCATAATTTTTTATTTCTGTGTGGCTGTGAAGACTACTTGAGGTTATGTTAAAAACCTGACGTGATGGGGTAAAATGGACTTCGGATTCAGTTTCAGCGATCTCAAAAACATATAATAAACATGGTCTGACCCTCAGGCTAGAAAAACATTTTTTTGGTGTGGCTGGGAATTATAAGAAGTAAAAATATATCAAATAAAGCTAAAAGGGCAACCCATAGTTATACATTTATACCGACAGCACTGTACGGTAGCGAGACGTGGACCCATCAAGAAAAGGATCAGAGTAAAATTAACGCGATTAACATAAGATTCCTGCGCGAGATGTGCGGCAAAACACTGATGGACAAAGTGAGTAATGAGATAATTCTCAAAGAATGCGGTGTGGAGGAGACACTAGTTGATATGTGTGAAAGAAATTTGCTAAGATGGTTTGGACATGCTGAGAGAATGAAAGATGAACGACTAGCGAAACAAGTCTATCAAGGTAAAGTAATTGGCAGTGTGCCCAGAGGCAGGCCGCGGAAAGAATGGTTAGAATGTGTGAATAAGACCCTAATTCGAAGAGACAGAAGAAGCGATAGAAACACGAGAGCTTGTATGCAAAAATGCATGGACGTGAAAGAAGCGAAAGAAGTATGCCAGGATAGGGAAGTGTGGCGAAAAATAGTTTATAAAAAGAGTGTCAGTAGAGTGAATGACGCCTGAAACAAAAGCCTTTGGATACTAATGGGCCCAAGTGGGGAGCATAACATGACGACTTTGTGAGACTCTTCACTTGGGGTGATCGCTAGAGAGATTGATCAGCAACCTGGGTCGGAGCAGTGTTGCGGAACGATCGTGTCATTCAAATAAATAACACGGTAATTCCATATCGATCTAAAAATCTATATCCCCTCGCCCACATTACTCCTTTCCTCACCGAGCGAGTCACGCTTACCCCAAAAGGGAAATGGCTTAATGGTATAATTAATTAAAATAGCACGAGCTTTGCCTTGGAAGAATTCCTAACATCAAAAGCGAATTCAGGAAATAGAAAAAAAGTAATGAATTCTGCCACCTGAAATGAAAATCTTCTTACTGACTGCGTATTTCAGGGGGAAAAAAAAGAATTGATACGTGGATAATGTGGTGATAGTTAAAAGTGTAATGTTTTTCTACGGCTAAGGACTAGATTGTGTTGCATATAATCAGGTGCTAATATAGCACTAATGAGTGCGCCATTGGAAAATTGGTTTATTACGCAAGGCTAAAAAAAATCACAAAAATTTAAAAAAATGTAAGTTTCAAATCTGAAAAATGTTCAATATAAATATGAAATACTTAACTACCAAATCAAAGCATTCAAAGCATTAGAAATCTTCTAAATTTATAGTATATTACATCACAAGTAGGGTAGTGATTTCAGATATTCTTTCTATTTGAAACCTCAGTGTTATGAGCCTGTAGAGCACCCAGAAAAGTGAGCGTTAGGTAGCCCCTCACCGAAATGGTGCGAGAACGTCCTCTGAAGTGAATGTTTTTTGATAGTGATGATGATTACTGTCCTAACATTCTTCTGCTTTGTTTTCTTCATTTGTCAAATTTCTCGAAGGCGAGCTCATATTTATACTTTCCATGATTTTGAGTGTTTCGAACTAATAAACTGTCAGTTGATGATACTGTTCGGTAAAGGACTATGAACATGGCTCAGAACATGGTGGTTTCGAATAAAATTATTTTAAATTTACAATAATTTGAAAAAACTCAGGTTATTTTTTGAAATATCTAGGCCCAAAAAGCCGTTTCTACCCAATTTTTTTGGAACAGTTAAAAATATTTGAAAGATTTCCAGGGATTAAAAAAAGATTTCAACAGATTTGAAGGAGTTAAAAGGATTGCAAATACATTAAACAGCTTTGAAGGGAATATATAGAATGTTCAAGAAGTTTAATTATTTCAAAGAATGTTGAAAGATTTCCAACGTTTCAAGAAATTTAAAAAGATATTTAAGATTTTATGACAATCCAAGGGATTGTACAAGAATTAATTAATGTATTCAACATTATTCCAAGGATTTCAAGGGATTTTCAGAGATTGAAGCAAAATTTATTGGGTTGCAAATAATTTCCTACACTTTATTAGGAATGTGAAAGATTTCTTGAGATATCAAATGTTTCAGGGTGATTTTAATTATATCAAGGGACTTCAGAGAATGTTACAGATTTCAAAGGATTTCTATGGGATAATTTTAAGTGATTTTTAACGAATTTCAATAGGTATAAAAATTCTATATATTTTATAATATTTCTATATATCGCAAAAAATCTTACAAGAATTAGGAGATTTCGTAGAATTAAACAAATTCGGTTAATATGCGGTTTTAAAGAGTTTCGTTGAATTTTGACAGATTTGAAAGGACTTCCTAGAATTTATAAGATTTTAGGATAATGAAAAAGATTCCAAGGGGTTTCAAAGGATGTACAAGATTGACAAATATTTCAAAGGAATTTTAAGGAATTTCATCAGATTTTCGAGGATTTAAGTAATTCTAACGGATTTTAAAGGCTGTCAATAAGGCATTTTTATCAATTTCCGAGGATCTCAAATTATTTCGTAGGACTTAAAATATTTCAAGAGATTTAAAGAAATATCATACGATTGCATGTAATTTCACGGTATTTCAACCGTTTTTAAAAATATTTTATTGGATATCAAAGAACTTATTCACAAGAATTGAGGGATTTCGAAGGATTTAAAATATTTAAAAATATTTTCAATAGACGTCAAAAATTTGAAGGGATTTTAAAGAATGTGAAATATATTAGGGTGAAGTAGGGTGGGGTCAAAAGTACCAAAATTTTCTTTTCATAACACTGTGTCCAAACGAAATTAGATATTATCTTGATTTTTGTCTTAAAATATATGTAACACATTAAAGTTCCAAGTTATAACCATAATAAATTTATATGCATTCCATCGATTATGTTATATAAATATTTTTCTAAACGATGTCTGAAGGCACTTTTTCCCCACATGTGGGGCGAAAAGTTCATAGCGGTGAGCTAAAAAGTACCAACATAAATAAAACCAAATTTTTTATTTTAAATTACACAGAAGGAACTCACAGTGTACGTAGAAGCAAAATAGTATAACTCTTTAGATAACTGACATGCTAAGATCACTTTCGCAATTCATTCAGACGATAATTTTCGATTGCCGGTATGCTTCACAAGAGGCAGACCATAATCAATTTTTTTTCGACAGCTGATGATTGTGAAATAACGAAATGCCATACAAAATCTAGGGTAGAAAGTGCCACTTGGCACTTTTTACCCCCACACATTTCCATTATTTACAATCAACATTTTTGAAACAACACAAAGCATTTCGAACAGTAAGCTACCTGCACTATAAGAATACATAATTACGCATCACATTACACCTACTTTATGACAATGGCACGTAAGAATAAGTGTTGGCACCAGAAAGAAACTGCTTTCTGCACAAAAAAATAACTTAACCTTAGCCACGATTTCAAAAACAGCTTTTATTGGCTGCCAACGGCTATCAGAAGTTTATGGTGATTCGACCAATCGATGGAAAATGTCAGATCGAGTAACAAATTAATTATTTTTGTGTTATCGTATGTGGCACTTTTCGCCCGCGGCACATTAAACCCCGCGCTACCCTATTTTAAAAGATTCGCAGGAATTCCCAAGTAAAGAAATATCAACATATTTTTAAAGATTTCAAAGAATTTGGAATATTTTACGGTATTTTCAAGGATGCTAAGGAATTTTCGAGAGATTTAACAAATTTCAAGGAATTTCTAAAAAATGCAATGATTTTAAGAAATTCAGAAAAATTGTATGAAGTTTTAAAGAATTTTTGAGAATTTCGGATGAAGGTTTTTATAAGACCTATAAGATTTTAGGACATTTTAAAAATTGAAAGGGATTTTTAAAGGAATTTTAACGGATTTAATCAGATTTCCGAGGATTTCAATGATTTTAAGGGATTTAAAAAAATGTATGGTATTTCAATAAATTTTCCACAATTTCAGAGAACATCATCACGCTTTTTAAAATTCATAATTATAATCTGAAGTGAAAAAGGTAATAACATGAAAATAAATTATAAGGCATTTCCGTGCAAAAGCGGAACAACTTCATGTTACTTCGAGTCAAAGATGATGTCAAAACTGACGTATGCTATAACAAACTGTCAGATTGATGGGACACAAAAAGCCTGTAATTCAGAAAATCCTGTGGGGGGGGGGGGCAATCACCGATTTCGCCACCCTGTGGATACGCGCCTTCCATCAGTAACTGTAAGGAAATATACGTATCCAATGAAATATACCTACTAATCAAGAGTATCAAAATTACAAATATATTTTACAATTTTTGAAAGATCATAATAATTGTGAAGTTTGCTAGGCTAAGCTACATTTAAAGACAAGGAGTTAACAATGGAGAAGGCATACACGTACCAGGAAGAGAAGGTGAAAAGCAACTTTTATGACGTAACGCGTCGGGAAGCAAAGAATGCGGCGTAATAGGGCTTTTGAGTAAACTCGTACGTGGCCAGGAGGACAAGATGAGGGTGGAAATTGGGTAGGGTAGAGTGAGAGCTTGAGAAAGAGAGGTATGAAACAAAGCCTCGGTAGAGATGCTTACATGTGACGTATATATCTCAAACAAAACCTGAAACGGCGAGAACAGTTAAATTAATTAAAAATGAGAGACTGCCTCATCTCCTCTTCGCACATGTAAACAATTGATAATAAGGTACGTTACCCTTCAGCCTTATAAGTGTGCCACTTTCTAAACAAATTGCTTTCAAATGAAGCTGACGAAAATTCCACAGAAATACCTGGCTTCTAAAGAATATTTAGTAAACACTAAAAAAAATGTTCTTTTTGAAACAAATAAAATGTCATTTCAAACATTAAAGATACACTGAATAAAATAGTTGGTTGGGACAACTAATAGAATAGTAGGGCCAACTACTTTAGTTTTTAATATATGCCGCTGCTATTTAACTGGTTGGGGCTACTACTTTTATTCGCAAGATTGGTAGTAGTTGTCCTTACTACTTTACTTGTCGTCGCGACAACTTTCGATGGTACATACTATTTTCAGGTAGTAAGCCTTACCACTTTAATTAGTAAGTTTTACTATTAAATTTGTTAGTCTTACAAATAAGCTAGTTGATCTCACTACTTAGAGTATTAATCCTCACTATTACAATTAGTAAGTTTATTATTGAAAATAGTAGTCCTTACAATTAAAATTAGTGACTTTCACTATTAAAATTAGTAGTCCTTACTATTAAAATTAGAAAATTTTACTATTAAAATTACTGGATCGTGGACTCTTGCGAAGTTAGTACTTCTCAATATTAAAATTATAGTAAAGTTTACTATAATTTCTCTATAGTGGACACAAGAGCGTCTTCAGGACTTCCTATAGAGACCAGGTCCTGATAAGACGTCATGTCAAAATACATCCACATGCGCATTGGGATGTTAATGAAAAACCACTATAATTTCAATACACA
>CAKNYM010051067.1:301803-321964 GCA_932195095.1 Andricus curvator
TAATTTATAGATTTTCATTTGTATTATACTTGTTTGACGACGATACCAAAATGTTGTTTGTTTTTACGTATTTCTAACGGCTTAGGAGATCCCTATAGAAAATTACAATTTTAATTTTTGTGAGGAAAATTTTGCAGGGTTATCCTCGTTCAGACCCACAGATTCTGAATTTTTTAATTAAAAATAACTAATTTAATATTTACAAATGTTTCATTCATTCCTTTTAATCCTTCGCATCTGTTAACAGTCTCATTCGAAGTCTCATTTCTGAGTTAAAAAGGTTCGTCTTGAGACAAGTTACGCCGACTTGAAATCACCATGCTGAAACCATAAAAGTAAGACATTGTCTTATGTCTCGTCTCAGTTTTGAGACGCAGCCAGAAATCGATGTCTTGGAGACGAACTCAAGACATCTCCAAGTCGAACTCAAGTCGAAGCATTTTTACTCGGGTATATGATAATATTCATAAATATTATTTATTTCTCGCCTCGCGCGCTAGATTTATTTTTGTATTTAATTGTTTGATGTAATGTCTCCTAAAAACAGAAATTGTTTCATAATACGGCCGGTTACCTTAGATGACATTCAAAAATGTGACAATATGCAATAAGCAGCTGGAAAAGATTCCTTGATTTATGAGCAAACCATCATCAGAAAATCGTATCTAGTTCTTATACCTAAAAATTTTCCGATCCACTTGGCATTAATATACCTATTTGAAGCATTGACAGAGCAAAACTTGTAGAACTAGTCACTAGTCAGTACAGTAAACCTGGATTCTCTTTAAGTATGCAAGCCATGAGGTGAAATACTCACTTTGGTTGCAAGTAAACGTGAAACCCATAGCGTGGCCGAACGATGGTTGGTATAGTAAACCGAAAACTTCGAGAAATAACTTGCAAAACCAATATACCGCCTTGGCCAACTAAATTAAGCAACTTAAGTGGAAAGTTTGTTTCTAACCAGCAAATACTGCAATACAAATTGAAAACACGAGGGAGACTGACAATCTCATTTTGAGGCCCACTCTATAAATCTAAATTAGTGAAAATTTTACTAATTCAATTAGTAATTGAGTGTTTGTCCTATAAAATAGTAATATTCCAGCATTATACTAATGAAATAGTTTAAAAATCACAAGTTTATTTTGCGAAACTTTTTGATTAGATATAAAATTGTGGACGTGAAGTCAACGACCGAACTTGGTTTGTGTGTTCACTTTCTAACCAAATTAAGGTAATAATTAATTCAAGTTTTTTTTTTCTCGAAATTTTAAACTTTTTTCTACTTTTCACTTGAAATGAGCTACTATTTAATGCAATTTGACAAAAACAAATAATGAGTAAACATCAGACAGTCTATTTCTTTTTTGGCGATATATGTTTTTGTAATAGAGCCAAATATTTGAAATATTATTGCCCTACTAAGTAAAAAGTTAACAAAAAGTAGAAACTTCCAGGAAAAAACGCAACTTTCTAGAATTATTCAAGAGAATATTATTAAAAATAATAATACATTGTTGAAATAATTATTTCTGTTAACTTCAATTGATTATTGCCTCACTTTAATTGAGAAATTGAAAGCAAGTTGAACAATTCAGAAAAACTTGACTTACTAACTCTATTCTAGGAGAAAATTTCTATAATCAATAATAAATTGGTTAAAAGATTATTTAAACATCTGATTATTCGTGAAAAGTAATATTGTACGTATTGCAAAACAATTCATAATAAAAGCAAGAGAAAAAAAAATAATTATGCCAAAAACGCGCAAAACCCAATTTTTCACTTCTGGGGTTATTTTGGGAACCAATAAAACATACCTATGGGAGGTCAAATTCGAAAAGTAATTTTTGATTAGTTTTCTATGGCTAATTTTAGGAGGAAATCTTAAAACATAAGTCGATAACCTAATATCGACGATTCTCAATAAAATTTACAAAAACGTCTTTTTTCTTATAGGAAATACGTGTCAAATCTCCACGTCTTGAGACCGTCGTAGATGCAATTGGATTGTGCTTTGGGATACCTTTTCAGGACCGAAAAAGAAAGCTTGAGTTCGTTAACCAGCCAGTCTTGACCAACGGTTCTGGTTTTATCCCATTTTTTTGATAAGACACATGTTTTTCGTTTTAATTGGGAAAAATGTTATCAAAAATGAAAAATTCCATTTTGCTGTCAAATTATGCAAGATACGAAAAAAAATGAATAGAAAAAAATTGTTGATTCAAAAAAATTTACAAATTTGTTTTTAATCATTTTTTTGATAGGGCGCATAGTTTTTGTTTTAATCGGAAAAATAACAATACAAATTTTTAAAAACATCATTTTCGGAAAAACGATATAAGATACAAAACAAAATTATCACACAAAAGTTGTTCACCCAAACGAGATGTACAAATTTTTTATTAAGCATTTTTTGATAGGATGCGAAGTTCTTGTTTTCATAGTAAAAAATAACATTAAAAAGTAATTTTTTTGCAAAATCGACACAAGATAAGAAAAAAAAAGAAATAGACAAATATAATTTACCAAAAAGTGATCGACAAATTTATTATCAATTATTTTTTGATAAGGCGCGTATTTTTTGTTTTAGTCGAATAAAATAACTTTTTAAAACAATTTTAGTTTTTGGAAGAACGACACAAGGTACAATAAAATATTTAATTACAAAATTGTTCGCCTAAATTAGATACGTCTCTTTCAATAATCAAGCACATTATAAATTGTAATAATATACATTTATTGAAATGATAAATTTTATAAGGTAGCTGCGAATAAAGATTATAGCCAAATAAGGAAAAAATATTAACGTAATCATGAAGAATAAAATGTTGACTTTATTTTGCAATATCTGAATAAGAAGTTTCGAACCAAGGTACAGAAATTAATGAAATATACATTCAATATAATAGAATTTAACATAATATAGAAAACTTCGCGTTGCAGCCAAATTTTAATCAAGTGCGAAGCACCAGATACGTGATGAGAATGTGTGCGTCCAAGCCGAAGGAGCTTTCACAAAAGAGAATTCACAATCACCAAATTACATTTTTCGATAGTTTGACCTTTAATTCTAAAAGGTCTATGCACAAATGTGAGGGAAGTACAAAAACCGAGCGTGAGATCCAGCTGACGCTTGCCCCAGGGGCGATGAGAATGTGCGTGCGCAGTGTGCAGATTTTTTGTGCATTTAAACAAATTGGGGGGGGGCGGGATATACATAAAAATAAAAAATAAATCCAATGCATTTTTGGACCCCCCTTGTAACCAGCCTAAGGATCAATGGAAAAACGAAACCCTCACTCTCACTTATAGCTTCAGAAGCTAGCGATCTTAACCACCATGTTACTTTTCATTCCAGGTATTGTAGTCCAAAAAATTGACTCCACTTTGGAGTTTCATACGGTGCTATTTAGAAAAAACGGATATACAAAGGGCTAGAAAGAGCTTATCATCGTTGGAAGCTGTTACGCACAGTTCCTTCTGAACAGTACGATACTGACAGTGTAAACGGCACGTGACACATACGCACTAGAATTCATAGCGACAAAAACACCGCGAATGAAGAGAGTGGCATAATTTCAACCCATGTAAAGTGAACAAACCCGAGTGTTGGCCTGTGTGCGACATAAAATATGCTCTTCTGAATTCTGTCTCACAAAACAAAACAATCTGTTGTTCTGTTCTGAAGTATCAATTAAGGAGTATAAATTAAATGTATATAAAATATTTCTTTTTGTGCAAAATAATATATCATTAATTATTAGATTAGAATTTGTTTCTAAGGATTGGGGAACGGAATTAAGTATAGGTACAAAGAAATTGATTTTTATACTTGTCGCTGCCATATTTCTCTGCTAAAATTGAGACTAGGACTTCAGTTTGTAATCATGCGTCACGGCAATAATCCTGCTAAATGGCTGTGCCCAAGGGATATTCAAGTGTTCGTGGTAATTAATTTAGCGCCGTTGTCGAAAAGTCGAGTCGTAAAATAAATCTCGCTGACTCGGGAGCGGCGCTATTTCATTTATACGTTTATTACGTGCTTTCATTAAAATGCGCCCGAAATGCTATATAACGAATCTTTGCCATAAGACGCTGACATTTCATTGAATCAAGCTAAATTATACGGCAAAAACTTAATCAGTAATAACGCAGGCTTTTACGACAATTAGGTGATGAATGAAAATTAGAGATGAAATGCCTTGACTTATTTCAAATTGTGAAAATACAACACTATTTCAATAATTAAATTAAAAAATTTAACAATTAAATGAGCACAAACTAATTTTCTGCATGTAATTCATCGGAAAGAAGAAGGCTACATCGAGAAGTTTCCAAAGTGAATCTAACTGGCTCATTGTATTTTGAGCTTTCCCCGAAACTTACTACTCAGAAACACACAAAAGAATCGCAAAAACTCACTCTGAAAGATTCTGTAATCGTTAGGGAGAGAAAATCCGTTTGTTACCTGCAGAAAATTTATACGAGTCTTTGGCCGCGCCCGCCACTATTTTCCTAATGAGATTTCTCCTAAGGATATTCATTTCCATTCAGTGCAGGTAAAGTGTCGCACGAAGATTCAATGCCGGAATTCTTTTTTCTGCGAAACGACTTCCGTAGAAAAAGCTGTAATTATACCACGTCGATATGTTTTCCGGCTGCAATTTTCAAGTTCGTAAGGCTTAATGCGATTTTTAATTAAAGTAGACTTACTAATTACTGCTGCTCGAAAAGAACCTCTTATATAAATTGAGAGAACATATTTTTTGGTAACTATTCGTTGGTTCACAGTTTTGTTTAGCTGGAAATTTGTAAAATTCAAAAGGATTCGTAAGGATGCTGAAGGATGACACTACCTAAATCCTAATTGTTGATGATATTCGAAACTAACCTCACGGTGTCCTGAAAGTTTGTTGTAAATTACTATTCCATCCATTGTCCCTATTATGTTAGCACTGAGCCCCACAACTTTGCGAAAAGATTTCCGGTTAGCGAAACTTCTTACTTCTGTGTCTATAAAAAATCATAGTAATCAGTGTTGTGTCAGATGGTAAAAAAAAGTATTTATTTTTTTGGAAAATTTATATTCTATTTATTCATACATTATATTTTTAAATCCTTTTTTACGCAATATTCTTTTAGTTTAAAAAACTTCGTTCTCGACAGAATGAAAGCAATGGGCCTCGATTATTATTGCTTCCTCATAGAATAAAAAAATCCCTTTTAAGTAACAATTTAGAAAAATTTGTAATTCATTTAATTAAACGTTCCTCAATTTAAAAATGTTTAATACAATGTCATAAGCATTTGTCGGATGTATGTGTGTGTGGATGTCTAGGATGTGTGTGTGTGTGTGTGTGTGTGTGTGTGTGTGTGTGAGTGGATGTGTGTTAATGTCACACTTTTTTGTAAACACGATAACTTGAATAATATAATAATAATAATTTAAAAATTCTTTTTCCTAAGGTGAATCGATTCACCTATAATATTGATCAACACTATTAAAAATGTTTGCAATTTTAATATACATTTAATATACATTTGTATATTAAATCTAAAATATAGGTATACGAAATCGCCATTAAGAGACTATTTTATTAAATTTCATATACCGCATATTGATCATTTATCAGAAAAGTCAGATATTTGCACTTTACACAAATTAAAAACAATTTTGACAGCAATTTTCAATTATAAATAATCAAACATAATATTTTCTCCTAGATAAATATAAATTACACTGGTTTTTAAGAGAAAAGTTCAATTAAACAAATAATTAAGAAACCTAACCTCCAAGCACCTGTACTCACGTTAAAATTCTAACATTCACAGCGAATTTTAGAAAAAATTCCACCCGTACGTTGCACTTTAATTGTAAGTAGGAATTAAGTCGACGAATTCAAGCTTATTCCATTATTTTTAATATTTGACAGAATCTGAAGGCATCAAAGAACTTGTTGTTTTCACGCACTCTGTTTTACCGACTTTAATATACATGTATATTAATTTTACAACATGATGGTATATTAAAATTAATGTACGGTATATGCAAATGACTTTACTCACATGTATATTAAATTTCGATCAGATTTTTTTAACAGTGAATTTATTACAGAGCAAGGAGGTCCGTCAACTCAGCGCCGCCACCAAGGCAAAATGAAAAATGGAAAACGCTACATTTTTTTTTTCGAATTTTATGCTCCAACAAAAAATTTGTTGCTCTTCAAAATTCCGAGATAAGGTTGGCGGCGCTAGCACGACGTCCACTCAGCACCGCCACCTATGAAAACTGACTAAAAATTATTATAATTAAATAAACGATTAGGGTAGATTTTTTTGCTTTTTTTTTGCTCTCCGAAAACATATAATACGTGTTCCAAAAAAATACCCCTAAGTCATACATACCTACCCCTCGTGATCAAAAATGTTCTAAAAGTGTACAAACAGCCTTGAAGAACGTAAAGATGATTCAGAACTCTAAATTACGTCTTTAACACTTGAAAATTTACCCCTTTTATAATTTCTCCCAAAAACTACCCTTCAACGTAAAAATTAGCGGAACTTACATATACTTATATAAAACGCGTCAAAAATAATAATATTCAGAAAACACTGTTAGGGGAGACTTTAGCTCTTTTTAGCTGTGCGATGGCCAATATAAAATGTCATAAAAAACTACCCCTGAGTAAAACGTATCAACATCTCGTAACTGAAAACTTCCTGAAAATATAAAAAAAATTTCAAACAATATAAAGATGATTCAGACCTTTAAATTGACTAATTGCTTGTTGGAAATTTATGTATTCTATAATTAACCCGTAAGTATTAATTAATGTATGAGTCGAATTTAATTTAATTAAAAAATAACTCTACAATCTACTGAAGTTTAAGTGCCCTAGACAATACTTTTCATCACCAGTGTGTGCATCATTACAGGTAAGAATTTTTTATGTACTATATTTAGCTGTAAATATTTATTCAAATGATAAAACTATCGTTAATTATTATACTGAAGTTGAAACGGAATTTAAACTCCGAGAGTTCCAGATTATTGAGGTACTCGAATAATAGATTCCCGATTTTTTTGCTCAAGAAATTAAAGTATCGGAATTTATAAATAAAAAATGTTTAATTTCTGAAAAAAGATCTTTCTCCTTCGCTCCGGTGGGAATCGAACCTTCCGTCTCCCGATTATCGGTCGGGTGCTTTAACAACAAAGTCAGTAGAGAGATCAAAGGCAGATACTTTTCTCAGATATACGCTCTTCATAGCAAAGAAGAACTTCGAATTCATGTAGCATAAAAGTCTAGTTCTTTAGTTTCGAGCAGCAAAACAAAATTAAATCTATTATTCGTGTAGCAGAATAATGTAGAGCTAGGAACTAGAGTAGCAAACAATTCAATACATTAATTTCAAGACGCAAAAAAATCTGGAGTCTATAATTCACGTAGCAGAATACTCTAGAACTTCGAATTCAAGTAGCAAAGCAATCTAGTATTTCAGTTTTCAGCAGCATAAACATCCGGAATCTATTATTCGAGCTGCATGAAGATCCGACACTTGATTTTCGAGGAGCGAAGAAATCAGTGATCTGTTGTTCGTGTAGCAGAATAATCTAGAACTTGAATTTGAGCAGCAAAAAAATCCGGTACCTTATTTTCGAGGAGCAAAAAAATTGATAATCTATCATTCCTGTAGCAGAATAATCTAGAACTTCGAATTAGAGTAGCAAACAACTCAGTACTTGAATTTCGAGTAGCAAAAAAATGCGGTACTTTAATTTTGTGGAGCAAAAAATTGGGAATCTATTATTCGAGTAGCTAAGTAATCTGGAACTCTCGGAGTTTAAATTCCGTTTCAATTTTAAATAATAATTAACGACAGTTTTATCATTTGAATAAATATTTGCAGCTAAATACAGTATATAAAATTTTTTTACCTGTAATGATGTACATAGAGGCGATGAAAAGTATGATCTAAGGCAGTTAAACTTCATTAGATTGTACAGTTATTTTTTATTTTAATTAAGTTCAACTCATACGTTAATTAATACTTACGGGGTAAATTATAGAAGACATAAATTTCCAACAAGGAATTAGTCAATCTAAAGGTCCGAATCATCTTTATATTTTAAGGAAGTTTTCAGTTACGAGATGTTGATATGTTTCACTCAGGGGTAGTTTTTTATGCCATTTTATATTGGTTATCGCAGGGCAAAAAAGGGAAAAAGTCTCCCCTAACAGTTTTTTCCGAATATTATTGTGTTTGATGCGTTTTATAAGTATATGTAAGTTCCGCTACATAAATTTACGTGGAAGGGTAGTTTTTGGGAGAAATTATGAAAGGGGTAAATTTTCGAGTGTTAAATAATTAATTTAGAGTTCTGAATCATCTTTACGTTGTTCAAGGTTGTTTTTACACTCTTAGAACATTTTTGATCACGAGCGGTAGGTATGTATGACTCAGGGGTAGTTTTTTGGAACACGTATTACATGTTTTCGGAGAGAAAAAAAAGCAAAAAAATCTACCCTAATCGTTTATTTCATTATAATAATTTTTAGTCAGTTTTCATAGGTGGCGGCGCTGAGTGGACGTCGTGCTAGCGCCGCCACCCATATCTCGGAAGTTTGAAGAGCAACAAATTTTTTGTTTGAGCATAAAATTCGCAAAAAAAAAATGTAGTGTTTTCCATTTTTCATTTTGCCTTGGTGGCAGCGCTGAGTGGACGCACCTAGAGCAAGGACGTTAAAGTCATCTATATTATTTGAAAAATCGATTTATAGTAGAAATTTTCTCACTCACATAATTCAAAATTTATGCATTAATGAAAAAGATTACTTGGTTCGAGACGAATCGATTGTCCTATAATATTAATACATTATCTTTAAGTGTACGAGAGTTATGAACATTTATGTAATTTGAAAAATCTTTTTCAAACAAAAAAACTTTTTTCATTAACATAATCCAAAGTCCATCCAAGAATGAAAAAGACTCCTCGATTAGAGAATTAAACTTAATAATAAAATTACTTCAATCGATTTGAAAAGATATGTGTAGTTAAAAATCTCAGTGTTAACTTTTTAGTGAATACCCTTATACACGAAAAATTAATTTCATAAAATTAATAAATTGAAAATAAACTAGATTTTATAACATTTTCTTCAAATATAATTGTGCAGTGAATTTTGAAACTTATATAAAACTGTGCATTATTACGATTTTCGTAAATAATTTTACAGCTATTTTTTGAAAGAATCAGTAGATTGAAGAGGCAAAATTTAAAAAAATTACCAATATTTAGTCATGTCACATCGCTATGAATTTCATCGTTGAAAAAACCAAAAAATATTGTTTAGATTATTTTTTTAAATTTGCCTTCTACAATTCCTCAAACTATCGCTGATTTTTCCAAAAATATCTGCATCATTTATATTTTTATTTATCAAAATTCGATATATCACTAATATATGTCAAAAAATGATTTGAATATCACGTTGGTTTTTGTTTTGGCCTTAGTTCAAGAAATGTTGAAAAAATGATACTACAAAAACTTTTAGTAATTTAGAGAATTTACTGCCAATGCTCATTTTGCCATGTTATCATGGCCTTATCAGGACTGAAATACAGAGTAATGGATGTATACATAAAACAAATCATCGTAACTATTATATTTTTTTAAAGGAAGACATATAGCATTTTAAAGTTTCTCTTAATAAAAAATCCATAGTGTTAAAAAAAAATCTTGTAAGTAGTAAAAAAATAAATATGAGGGTAGATTACTTATTAGTCTTTAAAACAATATAATTGGTTTGATAAGAATATAGTTAAAGTTGATGAATTTGTAAATTGATATACTTAAAAGTGAAAATGAAAGTAGTAAATAGTAGTAAATAAATTAATTAGTGAAATATCAGTGTTTGAAATAAGTTATTTTATAATAAAAAATTTTGGTTTGGTTAAAATTTTTAATAAATAATGTACACTACCCTCAAGAATTGTCGGTACGATCAGCAATATACCACATGAGAATTAAAAAAAAAGTCAAGAACTTCTCGAATTTTGTACCTCGACTTCAACTTGTGGCATGACCTAGGAACGTTATGTATAACACACAGTCTTTGAAGTCTTATTTTTAATTCAGGCAAATAAAACTTCAAAAATCTTAGCGGGTTCTCAAGATACGACTAAAAATGTCCAAGCGTGTCTGCGCCGAATTTCAGTCGCTTTAGCAGCAAGACTGCAATTCGACGCAGACACACTTGGACATTATTGTCATAAATTGGGAATCCGTGAATATTTGTTAAGTTTTATTGGTTTAAATTAAAGATAAGATTTCACAGATTGCGTTTGGTCGATTTCAATTTTTTGCATACACGGAAAAAATTTATCCGTGAAGAAGTCACGAACTTGTAGCTAGGTCTCGGATACGAGATAAAAAAATGAAACATTAAATCCTTATTTCTATGAGAAATATATGGATGAATTTCGAAGTTTCTTACGTACAGTTCGAATTTCCTACGAACAGTTCCTGAAAATTTCAGCCTGAAATGAAAAGAGGAAAAATTTTATTTGTGCGATTTAATTTTATATTAATTTATAAATTCGCAACTCAGAAGATTCGAACCTCAAACACTGCTGACTCACCAGTTTCTAAACATAAACCAGGAGTGCGTAAACACGCGCAGCCATCGAGGCCAAACAAAATAGGTATTATAAAACTTCTAGCCACTCATCCGACGAGCTCGAGGCACACATACGAGCGCACACACGCACCGCGCGTGTGTGCGTGGGCCACGTACAGGGAGACTTAGTTTCGAGTTCCCAGATTTGTCGGGCAAGCTCGTGAGTGCTCTGAGAATCTTTTCCCAATCACTCGTAATATTTTTGTAATTATTCACGTAAAAAAAAAGTGATGAACCGTTTTAGAATTTTCACGTCGAGTTCGTCAATCTTTCTGAAAGTTCGCAGGTTATTTACGAAAATACATAAATATCCGATGTTTTTTTCTCATATCCGAGACCTAGCTACTAGTTCGTGACTTTTTTACGGATACATTTTTTCCATGTAGGTACCCTGAGGCACAGTACGAGTTGAAGTTAAGAAACACAATCTGAGAAATTCTCGGCGATCACCGCTCTCGCGGTCGACAGCAGTAGTCGCCGACTGAAACTTGACATTTGAGACTTGGACATTTTTAGTCATATCTCGAGAAACCATAACGTTTTTCAAAAGTTACATTGGCTTAAATTAAAGATGAGACTTCAAAGACTGTGTTGTATGAATTTGTGATTTTTATTACAATTTTCCTAGGACATGCCACAAGTTGAAGTCGAGGAACAAAATTCGAGAAATTCTTGCATTTTTACATTCTCATTCTAATGAGAAGGTATTGGTTTTATGTAAAATTTGACACAGTCGGTTTTCATCAAATCTCCACGTTTTGAGACCCCCTGAGCTAGAAAAAACGATTTTTACCAAGGTGTCTGTCTGTCTGTAGTCTGTCTGTCTGTAGCCACGATAACTTTCGAAAAAATGATCAGATTTGATTGAGCTTTGGCACACTTTTTTATGACCGAAAAATAGAGAACGAGTTCGTTAACCAGCTATTTTGGATGAAAATCCAAAAAGTGAGCACATTTTGAAAATTTTTGAGACCACTTTTTTTGAAGATTTGAAAATTCTATGTACGGTTATTAATAGTACGCAAAATAACGAACAAAATATTCTTATGACTTTTCGTCATAAAAAAAAATTACTGGAGTTATAGCATTTTCAAAATTCCAAAAAACAAACGAAAATGAACATTTTAAGCCGAAAAACGCACGATATGAAAAAAAGTCAAGAGGAGAAAAACGTTGATTCCTGAACACCCTATAATATTTTCATAACAACTTTTCGAATTTTTTGAAAAATAAAAAATTCAAATTTTGATCGCACAAAAAATTAATGAAAAATCATAAAAGCCATTTTGCTGTCAAACTATGCAAGATACCAGAAAAGATCATCTCACCAAAATTGTGCACCTAAAAAAGATCTACAAATTTCTTATCATTCACTTTTCGATATGATGCGTAGTTTTTGTTTTATTCGTAAAAAACAGCATTGAAAATAGAAAAATCAAATTTTCAGACGAATATTACCAGCTACGAAAAAATGACTGAAACAAAATTTGTTCATCGAGGGAAGAGGTACAAATTTATTGTGACTCATGTTTCGATAGGAAGCGTGGTTTTTGTTTTATTCGTGAAAATAACATTGACAGTAAAAAAAATCAAATTTTTTAAAAAACAATGCAAGGTACATACGAAAACATATAAATGAACAAAAACTGTGCATTCAAAAAAGACTTACAAACCCGTAATCAATTTTTGTGGTAAGAATATATTCAAAATGAAAAAATTAACTTTTTTGATAAACGGCACAAGCTAAAATAAAATGTTAACTAATAAAATTTGTCGCCTGAATTATATTCATTTAATTTGTATATGAAGAACATATAACACGAAGCACAAAGTGCGCGCTCAGTGTATTTACCAAATCGCACGCCGTAAGTGCGCTCAAACTTTTTTGTTTCTATCATACGGTTCAAATGATTTTCAAATCAAATATCGAGCGCGAAGCGCGAGTGTCTGGATGAGAATGTGTTCCTTAAGGTCGATAGAACCTTGAGTAAATAAAGTTCCTTTACAGTCTAAAATAAAAACAAATTTAACAATCACTTAATATGTAGAGGTTTTGATAATTTTATAATATTTGCAAACAAACTTTTTCTTTTCATCGAAGTCGAACACGAAGTTGAAAAATCTAGAGGAGCCGAGCGTAAAGCGCGATGTAAATACGCCCGAGAGCGTAGCGCGAGGTGAATACATAATCGAGCGCGGAGCGCGAGATAAATATATGATCGAGCGCGAAGCGCGAGATCCAACAGTCGCGCGCCCTAGGCGCGCTCAAACTTGCGAGCGAACCGAGCCGCGCGCAAAGCGCGCGATGAGAATGTGCCCGCGAAGCGGACAGATTTTTTTAACTTCTCACGTGGTATATTCTCTTTAAACAGTCAAAAATATCTCTGTGAGGGTTCACTTGATGCCTAATTTAATAAGCTTTCTAACGGTTTCTTAAAAACGTTTCTTGCTTCCTTTTTGATCGAGTAATCATATTTAAAAGTCAGCAGTGATTTTAAATTGTACTGCCGTTGATCGTACCGACAATTTCCAACGGTATTGTAAAAAAAGTAAAAAAACGAAAGCAGACCACATGATTGTGGTCTGCTCCAAGAATGGAGGTTGGGAACTAAGCATTATCGTGTAGGATGAAATTCATGAAAGTATACTGGTAAGTTGAAATTTATGAAAGTTATAATTAGGAACTGAAAGTTATGAAAGTTTACGAAATGAATCTATGATATGTTATATTATATTTAAATTATCAGTATCTGATCTAAAAATTACAGTACTTTCATTTTCAACAATATGTAACATAGTTTTAAAAACCCATAGTGTTAACCATAATGCTAATAAATCTTTTGAATAGTATAAAGATAAACATTTTAAATATTTTTCTGTTTTCACAATAAATGTCCTTATTTTTTTTTTAAATAATCTCGAAGACCTGCGATGCTTAGATTGAAAACATAAAGGCCAGTATTTTGCGTGACAAAGGGACTTTTAAGTTTCATCAGAGGCATACTAGACGTTTCGCGAACTATCAAAGGCTCTCGTATGAAGTACATTAGCTTCGATAAGTGGGTCCTTTGAAAAATTAAAGGAAAGGCAGGATTCTTTAAATTGGTATTCGTGTGCATATCAGGGAGGAAAAAGTTACTTTTGCAAAAAAAAATTACTTGACTAATCGCATAAGCCAATGAGTTAAACAGCGAGTCTAGATGCATCATATTTCGGTAATGTCATTTTCGATAGAAGTGCCTTCGAACATCAAAGGGTGAATTATTTCTAGTGGAAGCTCGGTTCGCAGGGGGTCATGCGTGCACTGCTTGAAAGGAGTCCTTCTAATAAATATGAAGCTGAATATTCATGTTTTCACAACCTTGCCAGTGAACCAGTGAACAGATATTAAAAGCATACATCCCGTATCAAGTAAAATTCAGCTTTGCGAAATTCGCGTAAAGTTTTCAGTATTTTCAACAGAACCGAGAGCAAGGCTTGCTTGCAGACAACCACATCAAACGAACCTTGGACTCCAACCTCTGATTCGTTTCGAAATTTAAAGTTGTACTCCAAACTTGGATCGAGGAAAGCATGAAAAATAGGGTTACTGCGGATAATATGTAGCAGGATTTAACGGCCGACCCAAGTCTCACTCGATCACTTATTTTCTTTAATTTTGAGTTGAAATAAATAGCTAGACTTATCAAACTTGAATATTAAAATCTTAATATTTTGAGTAAGAATGATAAATACTTTTTGTGAAAATCGTACAATGAGGCCAGATATGATATAAAACAACGTAAGAGTTCGAAGGTGTGACATCCTTAGAAAAACACAATTGAAATATTGAAAGTAAAAAAAAAGTTTAGGATTTGAATACTGTGTTTTGTTTCTTTTTCAGTTTTTACGCGAAAATCTTCATAATACGATTACCGATTCACTTTACTTAAAAGTTTCTACAAATTACACTGGACAACATCAAGGTTTTCATAACTATAGGTCAGAGATGGATTTTATGTCAATATGCAATTATGGCACACATTTCTGACTGAAACCATAATGAAAAGCTGATACACATATCAAAAACATACTAAAATAGAACTAATAATTGTTGAAGAAAAGCGGTATAAGAAACAAAAAAATGAATTCAAACGTCCTAAAGAGTTTTTTTTTAATTTCAAGGGCAAATTTATATTTCATTCGAATTTCTAAATGGTACCGCTACAATACATAATGTTTTAGTTTCCAAATGCTGGCATTGGTATGGTACCTCACATGTATTTAAATTTTACAATACAAGTCCAGTAGCCAGTAGCACTTCTGTATCATATTTGCGGCTGGATATCTCAACACCTATTGAACCCCAAAATTTCAAACAAAAAAATGTAAATCATTTCTCAGGACACATGTTCCACGTAAAAAACAAAATAAATTTTTCGACGGAGCCAACACTTTTTCTAATATATAGTATATAGCGTGCGTATTCATGAAATTCAAAGAATTCATGGAATTTAAGGAATTCTTGGAATTCATGGAATTCAAAAATTCATGAAATTCAAGGAATTCATGAAATTCAAGGACTTCGTGGAATTCAAGGAAATCGTGGAATTCGCGGAAATCGTGGAATTCACGGAATTCACGGAATTAATGGAATTTCGAAATTCATGGAATTTCGAAATTCATGGAATTCATGGAATTCAAGGAATTCAAGGAATTCATGCAATTTCACGAATTGATGGATTTCACGGAATTGATGGATTTCACGGAATTCGTGGAATTCACGGAATTCATGGAATTTATGGAATTCAAGTAATTCACAAAATTCGTGAAATTCGCGAAATTCATGGAATTCACGGAATTAATGGAGTTCTCGAAATTCATGGAATTCAAGGAATTCATGGAATTAATTTTAATTATTAATTTTAATTTTGTAGTAAAAAATTTTACACACTTGTAGTTATTTACTACAAGAAACTATCCACCTAGAAACACTACCCGAATCGGGTAGTGTCACGCCTACCCTGAAAGGTAAATGGCATAATGGTATACTACTACTACTACTACATGGAATTCACGGAATTCATGGAATTTATGTAATTCAAGGAATTCATAAAATTCAAGGAATTCATCAAATTCGTGGAATTCACGAAATTCGCGGAATTAATGGAGTTCTCGAAATTCATGGAATTCAAGGAATTCATGAAATTCAATTGAATTCCATGAATTTAATGAATTCCATAAATTCCGTGAATTTCTTGAATTCCATACATTCCGTGCATTCCTTGAATTCCGTGAATTCGTTAAATTCCATAAATCTCGTGAATTCCTAGAATTCCATTGTATACCATTAAGCCATTTCCCTTTCGGGGTAGGCGTGACACTACCCGATTAGGGTAGTGTTTCTAGGTTGATAACTTGTAGTAAATAACTACATTTCCGTGAATTTCATAAATTCAGCGAATTTCGTGAATTCGATGAATTCCGTGAATCCATTAATTCCGTGAATTCCTTGTGCACAATGTTCGACTCATAAACGCTACAGTACATTAATTGGAATGCTCAACGGTGACTTCACGATTTACAACACTTACAATACATGTATTGCAATTTCATCATTCCAATACCGTGTTTGCAATTTTAACTTACGCTTGTATTGTAGAAATGTTGCAGGGTTCCAAACATTTATAACAGTGATATATTACGTCTTTTTCATGAAAAATCTATCTTGTTTTCACACAATTAGAAAAATTAAGATTATTTAATACTTCAGAGCTGTTTAAAGGCCTCGGATTGTGGCCAGTAGTATAATTATTACGCACCAAGGGGGACAAGAGGGACCTTATTGACGAGAGTATGATTTCAGTGCGAGCCGGACTCGAGTACTGAAAACATACACTAGTCAACGTAGTCCCTCTCCCCATGATTGGTACGATATTTTATATAGAAAATGCATGAATACGGCTATGTTTTTCATGTCTGTGAACCGACCTCAATTACCGCTTTTTAAGGTCATAGGTATATTACGGTCATGTATGCTATGCCGTCAATAATTATTACGTCAGATATATACAGGTTGTCCCAAAAGTCCCGGGACGGCTGAATATTTCCTCAGATAAGATATTTTTCAGGGAGGTCAAGGTCATTCCTGATGTAACCTCCAACGAGGAATTCAATGGTGATTTTTATTTTGTTCTTAACCTTGACCTTCACGGTCAGTTCAAGGTCAAACTGATTTTTTAAAATGGAAACCCCTGTTTTTGACCCCGGGAACTGAGAGACCGGAAAATTTTACGACCAGATATGATCTTGACCAATCGAAAATTTGACCTGGGAAGGTAATGGCAAGGTCAAACAATGTACAGCAGAATGACTCGACTAGAATGCATTTTTGAAGAAAATGTCCTGGTGTCAAATTTTCGATTGGTCAAGGTCATATCTGGACGTAAAATTTTCCGCTCTCTCAGTTCCCGTGGTCAAAAATAGGGGTTCCCATTTAAAAAAATCAATTTGACCTTGAAATGACCGTGAAGGTAATGGTCAAGATCAATATAAAGGTCACCATTGAATTCCTTGTTGAAAGATACTTGAAGAATGATCTTTAACTCCCTGAAAAATATTTTATCTGAGGAAATATTCAGCCGTCCCGGGACTTTTAGGACAACCGGTATAATGATTACGACATATCAGTTCATATATATATATAGTAGCCCTTATGTATCTATAACGTTGTAATTTTAGATGTCATAGATATGTGATGGCCATTACATACCTATGAGCTAAAAGGGCAACTTCATGTTCGCTCCGCAGGCATAAAAAACGGCTGTATATATGCGTATGCTATATGAACATTTTTTAAATCTTATATAATCACAAGCACGTTTCTTTTATGTTTCCACATAGTATAGTGTACAAGCCATTTCAGACGATATAACCTAGCATTTAAAAGTATGCCCTCTGCTATATTTTTTCATGCAGAAAATTCTGGCAGAAAATGAACAGGGTTTAAATAAAATGTTTGATATGAGGTTAAACAGTAAAGTGACCGTTAAATACATAAAGAAATTTCTAATACCAAATCCTTTTCATTCAATTCCTTAGGACACAACATTCTTCTTACCACAGATACTAATCGCTTTTAGATGGATCAATAGATACCATCGTTTTTACTTTATCCGGAAACGACTGGCGTTGCTTTTATCAAAAGTTTTCCTTGCTCGTAATACCGAACCTAGCTTGTGTAGTACCATCTTTCCTAACCATGTATAGGATATCCAAAAGAGTTCCGACTAAGGTCAGGCGGAAGGGGATTACCAAGGGGAATGAGTTTACTGTTTAGTAGAGTAATGAAACTGCCCTGAGTTATACGTAGCTTTGCCGCAAGTCCGCTAGCCAATAGTCTGTGGCCACTATTTGTCTGCTTGCCGACTGCACGATTAAGACACTTATGCGATTAAATCCTATGGTGTACAGTACACCTACTACGGAGACAATTGTACAGTTCAGGAGGGACAAAATTAAAATTAATTGCTCGAGAATTAGGAAGTTACTTGGCTATATTCAAACAGTTTTGTTTTATCGCATGAACGCGCTCAAGGATCATCATAAAATCATTAAGGAAGCTGTATTATTGTAAGATGAATTCAGGTTATAGTGGCTAAGCAACATTTTTGTTAATTACTAACGATGTGCCTGTTATTTATCGATTAGAGTTATATAGTGATTACACATTTATTAGAGAATTATTTAACCGTTCATGGAGTTAGAATGATGTTGACCACCATAAGCTGAGATGATTGTGATGAAAACTAGCATCTTTTATGCATGTCAAGTTTATTAATGCTTGCCTTTTTAATAATAAAAAACCAAAAATTGTTATATGGATATTACACAGATGTTCTGAAGAAATTACAGATTGTTGGAACAGAATAGTATTATTATTACACCCAGAAACAAGAAAGATCCAAAAACTATCATTAGGTACCCGATATTTGTTAGAAAACTCTAGCAGAATGAAACTGAATCCTAGTAGTCAAGGCCACTGGTTTCCACGATGAACGTCTTACGCTGAGTCTGAGTCTTAAATTGCTTCCCATGAACCAAGGTACTGTTTTCTTAGTACCAACTATAGAGAGAATAGTAATAGTATAGTATAATCTTCCACGTCAATTCCATTGTGGAAATTTATTACTTAACTATATTAGTATTTAGGTCAAAACTAGTTCAGAAAGAATCAGAAATGATGTAAATCATAACCTCCCTAAAAGATAGCAACATTTTAAGGATGTTTTTATGACTCTTTAAAATAATTATATTAGAATATACCATAAAACAGGGCTAAGCAGCGTGTCTGGTAGTAGGCCGACCCACTTGCAACTTTATTTTTTCTAATTAATTATCTCTTTCTCTGAATAACAAATTGTAAGATAAGCAACTGTTTTCCTCTTCACAAATGTCATACTTTATTTTAAAGCTTGTTTGGCGCTGCTTCGTTAGTTATAACGAATAAAAAGTGCATTTGTATAAGATTCCTAATTTTGAAAATTTCGTTAGGTTGTGTAACAGAAATCGTGAAATAATATTTTCATATCATATTTTCTAGCACCCAAACAAGATTAATGCAAATTTGCACATGAATGCAATATATTTTTCATCCTGCTGAATGTTTTTTGTAAGAAACCAACCGAAACATCGTTTTGTTGTAAGATGTAATATGTATTACTTATACAAGAATAAATTTCGGTTCCAAGTGACAATAAGCAGATTATTTAACGTTGCCATACGTTTGAGTTAGTTTAATTGCATCGAAATTATTAGAAAATTTATAAATGATTAGATTTTCTATAAGGTTTATCTTGAAAGCAATTTTTTTTAACTTTTCGTGATGAGTAAGCGACTTAGTCCCACATTGTGGCTCATAGTCGCTTACAAGTCAACACAGTAAAAACTCTCGGATAAATTTTGTTGCACTTAATTTCAAGATGGGGTTCCACCTCTCTCGGAGTTGGGGTACGAAACTATCGCCTATTGTTTTTGCTGCAAAACTGTAAAAACAATTGACAGCAGGTGACGTTTTGTATCCCAAGTCCGAGGAAACGATACCTTGTGTAGTGGTACTATTCACACTACCAAGACTAATTTTTGTTACAGGGAAATGGTACCCTGAAATTAGCGTTAGATGCAGACTTCGTTTTTTTCTGTGAAAGAATGATAAATAGTTGTTTATGAATGAAATGAATGTTTGTGCTTTATAGTACGAAAAAGTATCAGATACACGGAGAAAAAAATATGCCTATAATAGTAAGAGCACTAGTCATGCTTTTGTCGTAGGTTTCATTCTTGCTATCTTGGTACAAAATTCATTCATTTTAAGCAGGAATCTCTTTATCCTAAAAAAGTACAAAGATTCATGCTTTTAAAGCCGTTATCCCTTGCGAAAATAGCTCGAACTTCGCCTTGCTACGGTTGTAAGAAAACTCATCCTATTAGAGTAT